>PHNY01075833.1:906-11369 GCA_003724115.2 Anethum foeniculum
TTGAGGAAAGAATGATAGAAAGGATAATCAAGATAAGAGCTTGGCAGTGGAGTGTTAATAACGGAAGTATTGAACAAAAATGGGAGAAGCTATGGTTGACTAGCCCAGTGGAAGCATACAAAAAGCACAAAGATGAAGGTAAGAAGAAATTACTAAGTCATTGGTTTCAAATTAATAAATTGGTGGGCTTCACAGATGGGTCTTTCAAACAAATGGAGGAATAGGGCTATAAAGCAGGTATAGGGGGGTTCTTAATGGACAAAAATGCAAAGGTCCATTTCATTTTTACAGGCCCAAGCCCAGCTAATAGTGCAGAGGTGGCTGAGGAACATGCCATGCTCCTTATGCTAGAAGCTATACATAATAAGGGGCATAAAGATATGGACATACTGATAGCCACAAACTCAGCAAAGTTATTACACAAATATGCTGAATCAATCAGTAGTCAAGAAGATGGAAACCCAATCAGACATTTATTACTAGCTATGCCAAATATCAAACTGGTGCATGTACATAGACAGTATAATAAGGAAGCAGACATGTTAGCGAAGCAAGGTAGGGAGAAAACGCGCCTACTGGAAAAATGGAGTTAATAAATATGGATGGTATCAATTCGTCTGTAAGTGGGATCCTTGTTAGATTTCTTCTAGAACCTGCAAGAGGAAATTTGAAGGGAGAGCAGGGGGATGTTTAGAAGTGGGTCAGGAATAATCATCAATGCTTACCCGGGGAACATATAGCTCAGAAGAAGCCATAGTTTATCTCAATAATATTAATGGCTAGGACAGCTTGCACTCCTCATTAACAGAGAGTTATTAGGGTGTTAATTCAGTTTCATACTAGCAGGTGGCGGCTTATGCTATTAATAGCAAGTGGGTGAAATAGTATAAGAAAGGTAATAGGTGAGAAGACAGCTTCACAAAAGACCTATAAATACAGGGTTAGTTACGTTAAAGCCTCATTACTTTCTATCCCTTCTCTCAAGCATGGCTAACCACTGGATACCACCACCCGCTGATGCACTGAAGATCAATGTTCATGGCACCTTCTCAGATTTTCTCAGTCGCAGCAGCAACGACTCAGGAATATGAGCCATTTACAGAGATATGAATGGTGAACTAAAACTGCTCACAGTGGGGACAATTCCTTTCCTCACTCCATTAGGCAATCAGCTTCAAGTGATGCATGTAGCACTTCTCCGAGCGTACGCTGAAGGGTACCGTAATGTGATATTAGAAACGGATAATTATGAGTCTTACTTAACCATGAAACACTTTGATATGGGAACCCCACCTGGCGTGTATGACATTGCATCTCAAATAGACATCAGGGTGAAGGATGCGAGGTGAAAATGCAAGGTTATGTATGTTCTCCCAGCAAGGAACAAAGTAGCTCGCTTTCTGGCCAGACTAGGTTACGAAGTGGCGGACAGGATATACACCTTTGACAGGCCAGTAGGGGGGGTGGAGGAGTTACTAAACTGGGACATGGGGCTTTGAGTGGATCACCCAGACTTCCAGGATGTTTTCCTCCACTCAGAAGCGAGAGACCCATCCGATTTCGATGTGGTTTTGAACTTCTCAGATCAGATTCAAGACTTAGGGTTAGGTCAGGTTGGAGCTCCAGAACTAACCAACCTTGATCATTCTATCAATGCAGACATGGTGCATGGTGCAGAAATCCAGGAGGATTTCTTTCATGGGGGAGCTATTTATCAGGAGGGACAAGTATTCACAGTGGATGTGATGCTGGAATCAATGGACTAATAGGAAGGTGCCTTCAGATGGTGTTAGACTTGGCAACAATAGAAGCGTTAGCTGACAAGAATCTAAGTACATGTTTGTTTGGTTAGGTTAAGTGGTTATGTTTGCATCTAGTAATGTTAGTCTTTTCCCTCACTAGAGGAAGGGCAGATGCTGTAGAAGCTATCACAGGCTGCTTAGTTTGGTTTACTTTTATTCCTATTCATTGTATAATTTTCCAAAATTAATACAATGTTCGGCTTATAAAAAAAAAAACTTACTAATTTAATGGTCAAATTCAAACTAGTTATGACAAAACGGGGAGATTTGTATATATTAACTTTAAAAATCGCCTGTTTATATCTTCAAAATATATTGAATTAATCAACAATACGATCTGTTTTATGTTTGTTATGTTTGTTCGATTCTATTGTATTTGTAAATATCGTATTTATTTTTATTATTGAATTAATTTCTTATAAAAAAAATAATATTTATTACCTTTCAAAATTAAAACTAGATCTGTACTTATTTATTTATAAATAAGTGTACTCAATCTTTTTTTTGTCATGAAATAAGTACTAAGTTACTCCCTCCCCTAAATAGTATACGTTTACTATTTGCACGTATTTTGAGGTCCTCCATAACATTTTTAATTTTTTTTTCTGAATAAAAGTTAAACATTAAACTTTTATTTAGAAATTTTTTTTTTTAAAAAAGTTATGGAACTATACTTAAAAGGAGTATTAAAAAGCGTGCCAAAAAGTAATGTATAGAATTCAGAGGGACAGAGGGAGTATAGTTTAGTCAATATGCTATTTTTTTTAGGATACTTTAAATTTACATTATTTTAAACTTTTTATTAGTATTTGACTTTTTAAACGTGTGTATATAGAATTCGTACATTTCATATGTTTCGAATAATTATAAAAATAAAGCTACTATTCCCTCTACTTAGAAATAATAGTCGTTCTAACAAAAAAAAAAGAAATAATAGTCATTTGACTTGTTTACACGTATCACATAGTAAAAATTATTTTTTTTTAAATTTTATTTTATGAATAAAAGTTTAAATTTATTACTTTTATTTAAAAAAATTAAAATTTTTTTTTTACTATGTAGTTAAACCTCCTAAAAGTACTCCTAAAAGTAAGTATAATTAAATGCTATTATTTCGAAATAAGAGTAATTCTTTGCAGTAAGGAATGCAAAGAAAATGAAAAAAAATGGAAAAATCATGCATTTTTTATATTAATTGATAGTGCTTACTTTTTTTAATAGCGCCGAGTTTGGGCGCCATTTGGTAATGGTCTGACTTGCTAGCATCCATTCATCGATCCGTTATAGGGTGTATAAATAGTTGGAACAGAATGGCGTGACATTCTAGTTTCGGATAGGAATTTACTTTACAAAAAGTGAAATGAATTTATTTTTACATGTCAGCATACACGTAAGAAAAAATAACCTCCACGTACAAGACGAAAACTGAAGCACCACAGAAAAAAAGTTTCCCGCTCGTGATTTTTGTTGAGAGATTATATTTTCTAAAGATTTGAAATTTACCTACATTTAACATTAAACAAGTATAATGTAATATTTTTTAATTAAAAGATAATTTTCTTAATTAGAATGACAATTGTATAGCTGTTATTATAAATATTATTTTATTATTTAATAATTGAAATAAATGACCGAAAACCGAAAATCAAAATTCAACTAAAACATCTCATTTTCCAAAAATATCACAGACAAGTCTTATAAAATAATAATATTATAACTAATAATATCTAACCAATTATCTTTTTCAACTAAATATGTCACTGTTTCTATTTTTCCTAACTAAAACATTTTTTTCCCCAAATAACTAACTAATTACCCTTTTCAACTAAATACTTACCATTTTCAACTAAACATGTTAACTTTTCTACTTTTACAAACTAAAACATATTTTTTTTTTCAAAACTATCACGGGCAAATTATTTAATAAAATAAAATAATAATATTATAACTATTAATACCTAACCAATTACCTTTTTTGACTAAACATGCAACCGTTTTTATTTTTTATTACTAACAACTACTATTTTTCAACTAAAACACGCTACCATTTTCTTTTACCATCTAAAACACCTAATTTTTTAAAAATATCACGGGTAATTCTATTTAATAAAATAAAATATTATAATTACTAATAACTATTATTTTAATCATAATCAGTATACACACCAATCACCTTTTTTTAACTAAAACAAGTTAAATTTTTTATTTTTTTAACTAAAACATCTTCATTTCCAAAAATATTACGGACAATTCTATTTAATAAAGTAAAATAAATATTATAAATACTAATAACTAACCAATTAAAATTTTCAGTTAAAATACTTTATCTTTTATGTTTAAATACAAATTTGCTATTTTTTCAAAATAACACATGAATTTCTATTTGATTTCAGTTTAAGTTAAATTTAAAAACAATATCATAGTAAATAAAATCCGTGCGCACTGGTTATAAGCTAGTATATGTTAGATGTACCGGTTCTAAACTATCATCTTTGGTGTAACAGTGAAATCTTTATCCAATAAATTAGAATCGTTAGTTTTATACAAAAAAAAATATTATCTTCTTATACTATTTACCGAAATCTAATGATCAAATCCTCATAACAATAATATTAAAAATACTAGTTACTTTGGCTATTCTACTAAAAACCAAGAATCGAATACTTTCAACAACAATATTCAAAATTAGAATTTACAATTTACAATGTTACTAGTTTTAAGCAGTCTGAAAACAAAACGGCTATTAGTTTAGCATGTTCTTTATTTTACAATCAGATTGTAGTTGACAGTTCGGAGATTTGTTCCGGCTGGGTTCCTATGTTTTAATAAATTTCTTACTTGTTCGTCAAAAAAATAAAAAAAAAGTAAATACAATTAATTAAATAGTTATAATTACTATTGTTAATATAAAACTCAAGTATATTCTCAAAAACCAATAAACGTTACAATTAATTTTGACACCAGTGACTGCGATGAACTTTTATCCCCACATAATATTGCACCATTTACTCATTAACAAAAATAAATTTAGAATTTTACTGACAAAGAAAATAATATACAAATCAGTAATTTTTTTATTATAAAGAAGTTGTTGCGGTATTACTACACTACTGTAAAATAAACAAATAAAATAGATTAGCAGTTTTGGTTTTTTCATAACTATTTTTTTCAAAAAATCATTTCTACTACAAAAATAAATATCTTATATGACATTGAGGTTTTGAAAAAAAAGAAGAAGATAATTTTAAGATAAATACAGCTCACAAATTTAACAAAACAATGTATAACAAACTATAACTGCGTCTTCATAATTTATATACATGTCAATGTATATATAAAAAAATTACAAAATAAGAATATGGTTGCCTATATTTCGCACGGGTTATAAGTTAGTATTAAATAAATCTTAAATAGGTATCTATCAGGTTTTTAATGGTAGACGAATGATGAAAGAAAAAAAGGTGGTCAAAAGTGAAGATCATATCTTAACGGGGTATCATTTGAATTACTAAAGTTATGATAAATATCAAAAAAATGTCTGTAAATATGTACTCGAGAATTAAAAATTATTTTTATGAAATTTTATAATTTTTTCTTGAATGCTACTGCAACCAAATAAAAAGTTATGAATTCTAATATTTTATATAATATATTAAAAATTTATCTACTGTTTATTTTTAATTTTATAGTTATTTTCTTTGATTTAAATAAAAACAATTAGTATATAGTCTTTATAAAATTTAAATAAAGTTATCTTAAATACTAGAATTCATAATTTTTAATATTATTGCGGTAGCATTTAGCAACCTAATAATATATTAATTTTACTTTTTAAACATATATTTAAAAATATTTATGCGATATTTGTTATGATTTCAGTAATTATATATTATTAAAATCGATGACTAAAGTCGGTCGAGACTTTGACTTTGATATATAGAGTAACAATAGAGAGAGGGCTCATCATATGGAGTTCCGTGTAGAACCATTATGTGAATATATATAATACGTATAATTTTACTTTTCATCAAATCAAATCATAAATTTCAGTTATTAAATCAAAAAATGAAGTTTTACAAATTTTTTATTTAAAAAATTATAAAAATTTAGTGAAATAATTCAAAATGATTCTACAGTGAAATTACACTTATTCAAAATAATTATATAGTAAAATTAAATTAATTTTTTTTCATTTTAAATTTTAAATATTCAATATTTTATAATATTCAAATATAGTTATCATTAATCAAATTTATATCTGTTGTGGATTAAATTTTGTATTTCTGTAACTAGGGTTGTAAGCTTCGAGCCTTAATGACTGCTCTTGTGTTTCGTGACTTAAAAATGCCTTTACAAGATGCCTACGTACCTTGCTGTTTGCTAAGAATCAAGTCAAAAAACGTAGTTCTGAGTGAATGGGTCAGGTCCCTTTTATAAGTGATGAATCCATGAGTTGGATTAGGTTTGGGAGACTTGATGGGCAAGTCTTCACAGTTGATTAGACTTTGGAGTCCTAAACCTCAAGGAGACGAACTCCTTATTGGTTGTGGCTCTTTATAGGTCATTTGTTAGGAATCATATCCTTGGTAGGACTCATTCATAGAGCTGTTGACCTGGTCATACAGTTGACTACGAATTTTGGTCAATAATACAGCCCACTGGGCTTGCATACTCTAACTGGACTTATGAACTAGAATAATTAACAGGATTACAGATCCAGTTGATCCTATAGTGTGGGCAGCATCAACTATAATATATATTTCCTTTCCGTTTACAGCCTTAGGTATGCTGTATTGGCCCATTAGGCCCAATCCATCTATTTTGGGCTTCGAGTCATTATTTATTAGACATAATTAATGTACCATTAATTATGTTCCTAGGGTTATAATTTTTCCCTATCATTTGCCCCCCCCCCCCAACTTCTAGGAAATCTTTTTGAAGATTTCGTAGGAGTTAAGTTCTTGGATTTCTCCAGATACCATTTTTAATTGTAAGGTGTGGAGCGACCTACACACTTGCAATAATATTTGCCTTACTCGAGGTTTCTGTTAAAATTTTTGGCAATTTTCCTTATTTTCCATTTTTTATGAGAATTTTATTGTACTTGCGAGTATTTTCATTATTTATTTCTAAATTTTTTAGAAATTTATCTGTACCACAGGTATTTTTCCCTATTTTTTGGGAATTTTTCTGCATTTTACTTATTTTCGACCAGGATCCTGCCCCTATTTTCGACCAGGATCCTGGTCGAAATTTGGGCCAATTTTGGGTCCTGGTCGAAGCATTTTGACCAGGATTCACGACCTGGATTTCGATTCGAAAAAGGACCAAGAATCCTAGTCGATATTTGGGCTACTTTTGGGTTCTGGTCGAAGCATTTCGACCAGGATTCACGACCTGGATTTCAACCAGGATCCTGGTCGAAAAAGGACCAGGATTCCTAGTCAAAATTTGGGCCACTTTTGGGTCCTAGTCGAAGCATTTCGACCAGGATTCACGACCTGGATTTCGACCAGGATCCTGGTCGAAAAAGGACCAGGATTTCTAGTCGAAATTTGGGCTATTTTTGGGTCCTGGTCGAAGCATTTCAACCAGGATTCACGACCTGGATTTCGACCAGGATCCTGGTCGAAAAAGGACCAGGATTCCTAGTCAAAATTTGGGCCGTTTTCTTGCTGGGCCTATTTTGGGCCTTTTCCTTGCTGGACCTTCTTTGGGCCTTATCCTTGCCGGGCCTTCTTTGGGCCTTATCCTTGCCGGGCCTTCTTTGTGCCTTTTGATTGTCAATCCTACTTTGCTGCTATTTTACTACATAAATATATATATTATCTACATATATATATATATATAATATTTATTTTCTGGAATGTTCCAGATGTTGGGCCTCCTCATTGGGCCTTTGCTACTGGGCCTTTTTACCGGCTAAAGCCGGTATACCTTTCTCCAAACGGTCATATTACAGGCTATAGCCGGTTATATGACCGGCTGGGACTTTATATAAAGAAGGAGGTGCGGAGTTCATTTTTCACACCTCTCATTTCATTTCTAAAGTTTTCTCCAACCTTCTCTCTCAACTCTAAAATTTTCCGGCGGTAATTTTTCAGTTTTTCCGGTGAAATCCCCGTTTTCTGCATTTTTTGAAGACCTTCCTGGGTTTTATATTGAAGATCTTCATATTTTCTGGGCTTTCTCTTGAAGATCTTCATATTTTCTGGGCTTTCTCTTGAAGATCTTCATATTTTCTGGGCTTTCTCTTGAAGATCTTCATATTTTCTGGGTTTTTTGTTGAAGATATTAATGGCTGACAAAAGAGCTCAACGTTTGGCAAGAATGAACGCTGCTTCAAAGTCTTCAACTCCCAAAAAAGGTACCGAGTTTCCTATCTATTCTCGGTATTCTTCTTTAATTAATATGATTAACCCTAGAGGGGATAAGTATCCTTCTGATGCTCATCTCGAGGCTTTTGATCATGGGAATACTTTTCATGATCAAAAAGAATTAGATACCATGAATAAAGCTTATCATATAAAAGTTCCGTATAAGCTAGTTTTGGCCGGTCCCGGGGATAGGTCCTGTCACTGGAAAAAGGACGCCCTTTGCATGTATAGGGACACCCTTAGGGCTGGTGTTAGAATTCCTTTTCATCCCTTTATCCCTCTTTTGCTAGTCGATGTTAGGGTGAACCCTTGCTAACTTCCCCCTAACGCTTGGCGTTTGATTTTATGTTTCTTAGCTCTTTGTATTAAGAAAAAACTGGCCCCTTCAGTGGTGGTTTTTAGAAAAATCTTTCAATTTAAGAACAACCCTGATAAAAACCCGGGATGGATAACCTTAAACCAGCGCCCCACCATTCCTCATATTGTAAATGGTTTATCTATCCCTGATAACAGTTTGAAATGGAAGAAGGAATTTGTGTACTTGACTTGGGAAGGAGGCGATTGGGGGACTTTGTTTAGATCCTCTTTCGGCCAAGTGGTTGATGTAAGTCCGGGGGATATTGAGCTCACCCCTGAGGAACAAGCGGCCTTCGACGCCCTTACTTTTGATAACGGGAGTACCCATTCATGGGACCTTATGAGGGAAAGCGTCTTGGTGGAATGTGGGCTCTCCTCAGTGTCCAAAAAATGTATAACTTAATTATATGTACCTTTAATTTTTGCTTTTGTAATATTCTGTTGATATTAACTTGCAATTTTTCACTTTGCAGCTGCTGCTGCCATTGAGGAGGCTACAAAGCCTAAGGACCTTGAGTCCAAAAGGATGAAGAGGGCGGCTAAAGCCCTAAAAGATCCTCGTTTGGGTGATCGATTTCCAGAATTCTTGCAAGAGGCCGTAGCTATGGATGGAGAGGGGGTTCTAGCCAACCTGCAAAGGGCAAGCAGCCTCATTCTGCAGTTTTCCAGCCCTCTTGGGGAATTCGCGGGAGGGATTCAATCATGGGTGACACCAAATTGGCCCGTGATTGGTCCTTACACTCGATTCCCCCTGTCGACTATAAAGACTTTGTGCTCGAGAAGGATTTGGAGGGCGTCGAGCTTCTGGGCTCCCAGGCACATGCCGCGGTTAGTTTCCTAACTTTGGTTTTCTTTTCTTTTTCCTCTTTCTACTTCGTATTGACTTTAATATATTTTTCTGGTTCTATTCTTGTGATTCTTTTCAGGCTAACGCCCACTTCCAGGGTGCCATCCATCAGGCTAAAGCATGGAAATCTAGCTACGAGAGCGCTAAGGCTAGCCTAGATGATGCTAATGTCAAGATAGCTGTCTTGGAAGCTAAGTTGGGCAGTACTTCTGCTGATTTGGAAGAGGCAAGGGCCAAAATTGTGGTCCTTACTGAAGAGAAGGAGAAGGGGATTGACGCTTATATGCTCACCCCTGATTTTGCTGAGCTTATAAAGGAGCATGATGCCCAAAGGAGGCCCAAGGTATATAAGGAATGCTGGGATGCTGCTATGGAGGCCATCACTGAGGCTCATCCTGAGACTCTTTTAGCGGACTCCTTCCCTTGTCCTTTGGCACTCCCTAGCACGGCTGCCGCAAGCGAGTACTCCGAAGAGCCCCTTCGTGAAGACAAGAGGATTTTAGCTACTTTTGATAGTCCTGCTGAGGATAGGGGCAAAAGAGGAAGGCGGCTTCCCCTTCCGAGGATGGTTCTAGCTCTACCGGTTCAGAACAGGTTCAGAGTCTGAAGGCGAACCTGCTGCAAAGAAAGCAAGGGCCGAGAAAACCTCTTCTGGGTCATCTAGCTCCGAGCCTTCAAAGGCCAGTTGATTTTAGGTTTTTAGAATATTTCTCTGCTTGCCTCTATAGGCATTCTATCTTTTGTATGGTTGCCCTGCGTGGCATTATCTTTAACTTATTTTTAATTTTATGATATTCAAACTTCATTCCCTCCAAGGGNATATGAACTTCCTTATCCCGAGTTATGTTTGTTACCTTTATTCATATCGATGACCATAACAACATAAATATTGTAAAGAATTCAAATGCTAGGAAAGAAATTTTATTAAAATTTATTAGGGGTTCTACCCTTACATAGAAAAGGTGGAATAATCCACAACAGCTAAATAATCAATCTACTTGTCCTATCATGGCCAAAAAGCCTTATTTAAATATTACTATAACTCTTATTAGAATTACACATAGTATTTCTTAAGATTCA
>PHNY01075884.1:812-15999 GCA_003724115.2 Anethum foeniculum
AATCATAAAATATTTATTAAATTTATAAATTATATAATATATATATTATTGATATTATATAAAAAATATATTTAATTGATGATATTATTTTATGCCAGCGTAGGATTCGAAATAATCCTAGCTACAATTTTAAAAAAAATATGAAATATCCTTATTGTTATTTTACACTGGATGGTTTGAACCTGGGACCGACCAGAGAGGCCGTTATATTTTTGGAAATAAAATTGTTTTAGTTTAGAAAAATAAAAAAAGTAACATATTTTAGTTGAAAAAGATAATCGGTTTATATACACTAATTATGATTAAAATAAGAGTTATTAGTAATTATCGTATTTTATTTTATTAAATATAATTGCCTATGATATTTTTAGAAAAAGAGATATTTTAGTTGAGAAAAATAAAAATGGTAACATGTTTTAGTTGAAATGGGTAATTGATTTGTATGAGAGGGTAATTTAGTAAATACAGCAAGTACCAAGTACCAAGTACCAAGTACCAGACTACTAAAACTTTCAATGTTTCGTCTTTAATATAATAGTATAGAATAGTATAGATATATATATATATTTGAAAGAACATATACTTTCAATGTTTCGTCTTTAATATAATAGTATAGAATAGTATAGATATATATATATATTTGAAAGAACATATTTATATACTTAGTTTACAGGCTACTTGGGTGTGATATCAAGATGACACAGGCTATATGTCACTTGTAAAGACTCGATAGGCTTGGGTATTAGACACATCAAGACTAATTGTTTGTTCCTTGGACGTATAGTCATATTTATCTAGCTTGTCTAAACGCAAGAATATGGTGAATTATGTAATAATCGAATGGGATGCATCAATAATATAGCATTCGTTAGTATACTTGGCTTAATCTTCAAGTTAGATAACAAAATTTTTAAATATTACGAGAATTCTACTACTAATTTCCATGCATAGGTCGTTATATACATTCAACCTACTAAAATCCCATTTTCCTCCGAAAGTAACTACAAACATAGATTAGACGCAAGTGAACTTGCTGCGCAGGATGGTGCCCATCCTCTTTGCGACAATATTTTCTTCTTGTTGCTTAAATTTAAAACACTCATTATTATGTGGACTACGACACGGTTTTCAAATCTTCCATTATAAATAATTCCAATAACTTTTTAAGTTTGCAGCCATTCAAGTTACATGAGTGCAATTTATATTTATATATTATTTGCATGTAGGGTAACACAAACCATAGTAAGTCTAAAGATTTGATACCAACTACATATAAAAAGTTTTATGATCATCAATTGTTGCAAGTTTACAAGTTTGCTGCTCCTCCCCTGTATTCCTCTGTTTTCATTTCTCATTCACCTCAAATGGATCACATAAGGCTCTCTGGATATAAGATTTCTCTCATGATTCTGATCTTCACCACCTTGGTGATCACATCTCAATCTGTTACTCCGAAATTCAGTCCCTGCTTACCTTTAAGCTGCGGAAATGGACCGATTATTCGGTACCCTTTTTGGATTCCTCGAAAACAAGAACCACACTGTGGTTCTCCGCAATTCAACATTACTTGTCACGACAAAAATCCGATACTAAAAATTTCTGACGATGATTATATCGTCAGGAATATTATTTACGCGGATAATTCAATCTTGCTTGCCAATTCTGAATTTTTCGACGAAGAAAATTCTTGTCCAACTCCTCTGCATAATTTTAGCATTTCTGGGATTCCATTAAAAAATGGTCTAGATTTCGGGGAGCTCCATTTCTTTTACAATTGCTCGTTTGAGGACAAATCAGCGAGAATCATTCTGGAGTGTGCAAGCAATCTTACGTATCACTCTTTTGCTGTGTTCCATACTGAATTTCTACAAAAAGAATATTCAGTAGATAAATGTCAAGCTACGGTTACTTTACCTATTACTGCTGTTGACATGAGCATAGTGAATATGAGTTATACAGAAATATTGAGAAAAGGTTTTGCGTTGAAATGGAATGGTGATGATTGTAGCAAGTGTGTGAAAAGTGGTGGAAGGTGTGGTTCTCTAGATAATAATTTCATTTGTATTTGCAATGATCAAGCCCATTCTAGAAAATGCGGTAAGTTTAGCTACTTCCCTCTGAGCGATTTACAAATTATTTTACTTATCTTTGCTTATTCTAATCTTCATTAGATGCATAATTTCTATGTCAATTACTTATACTGCATGATACCAAGGCAAACATATCCGCCATATCCCGTTCTGAAGAAGGGTCTCGGAGGGTACCTCTAATCCAGATAATAGAGCTGCGTGATGCATGACATATCTGGTCTAAAATTTATTAATTTAAAAATGATGGATAAAAGCACATATTTTATAAGACATTTATAGACCTTTGTTCTAATTGTAAGTTTGAATTATTGCAGAACACAAGATGCGAGTTGGAGTGAAGGTTGGTATAGGTAATTTTAAATTGTCCAAATTTTATGATTTTGATTACAAATTAGTGCTTATATCTCTATAATACTAATGTGTTTTCCTTCTCTTATCAGCTTTAGGTGCATTAACATTAGGCGTTGCATTAACAGCAGTCGCTTTCTGTTTCTATATACGAAGAAAAAAAGGGGAGAATGGTTCGTCTTTGATGTCTCGTAACATTTCTTCTTACCAAGGTTCAATATCGGATTCTGAGAAAGGAGGTACTTGCATGGGAGTACCAATTTTCAGCTATGCTGACTTGGAGAAAGCCACAAACAACTTCGATTCCAGCAGAGAAGTTGGTGATGGAGGTTTCGGGTCAGTATACAAAGGTATGTATAAAGTCTTGCTGATAGAAACTTTAAAAAAAACAATGTGATTATCAATTTAGTGATGAAATTTTAACTCTATGGGGGGTGAGGGGGACAATTACTATCACATGGTAATGAATTTTATCCATTTGAATATAGGTAAACTTCAGGATGGCCGCGTGGTGGCAGTAAAACGATTATACGAAAACAATTTCAAAAGAGTTGAGCAGTTTATGAATGAGATAGAAATTCTCACACGTTTGCGCCATAAAAACCTTGTACCACTTTATGGATGTACCTCACAACACTGTCGACAGCTTCTACTTGTATACGAGTATGTCCCTAACGGCACAATTGCTGATCATCTCTACGGTAATCGTGCAAAGCCTGGAAAACTTACATGGAAAACAAGAATGAAAATTGCCACTGAAACCGCAAGTGCGTTATCGTATCTTCATGCTTCAGATGTCATTCATCGAGATGTCAAGACAACCAACATTCTCCTGGACAACAGTTTCTCTGTTAAGGTTGCTGATTTTGGCTTGTCACGTTTATTCCCACTAGATGCTACACATGTTTCAACAGCCCCACAAGGCACTCCTGGATATGTCGATCCTGAGTATCACGAATGTTATCAGCTTACAGATAAAAGTGATGTTTATAGTTTTGGGGTTGTGTTAATTGAGCTTATATCATCAATGCCTGCTGTAGATATCAGCAGGCATCGACATGAGATCAATTTATCAAACATGGCAATGAACAAGATTCAAAATGGCGCATTGCAAGAACTTGTGGATCCGCATCTTGGATTTGAAGCGGATTCTGATGTACGAAACATGATAACACAAGTGGCAGAGCTAGCATTTCAATGCTTGCAAAATGGGAGGGAGTTCAGGCCAACTATGAAGAAAGTATACGAAGTTCTATTGGGAATTCAAAGTAAATATTATGGTAATGTTAAGGTGGACCTTCTTGGTGATGATTCTTTGTTGGTAAAGGATGATCCCCAAATTCTTTCACCAAATTCTGTTACTGCAAATTGGGCTAGCAGATCAACAACAGCTAGTTCAACCACCTAAATATTTTTCCCGTTTGTTTAAATTAGTGCGTGTATGCAGAATTTTTGAAATTTCAGACATAAGGGTTTGATTTGCTCATGTTTCTTTTTCGCAACAAGTAGATTCCTGTTTTTAGTAGTTGTACATACATATATTAGCATTTGTTTCAAGTCTTTACCATCTGTTTGCAAACGGAAAAGAAAGGATCTTGTACTTGAGGTAGTTTGTCGGATAAATCTATGTAGTCACTTCACTTTTTCCAACTTTAGGAACATTAATGTTAGTAATTATACTTTACATACGCAATTGACAACAATTGCAAGAGAGGTAAGAAGCACCACTTGTGTGCGAAGCGGCTACGGATGACAAGGGCAGCCTAGAATTACAAAGTTTATTACATTAGGCCTATCTACATCATTTTAGCGCGTAATATTGCAAATTCTTTCAAATTTGACGGGGCAATTGTATAGCTGCTGACAGTTTGCCATCGGAGGGAGAGTCAGGGGAGTTGTAAGAGAGACCATATTCCGCCGGAGTAGACATAAATGCAGGAGTTTCAACGTCCTAGCCAGTACGTTCAGCTGGTGCGTTTTGCTGTATTGAAGATGCCCGGTCAATTAACAATGCATGGTGTTGGAAGGATGGTGCAATGGTCTGGTCATCATTTAGATATTGTTCCACCAAATCACCTATGCAAACAGATTAAATTAAGCGTGCATTAGTATTTTATTACTATCAATCAAACAAATCAAAGATAATAAAGAGCATTATTGATCAATATGATCAGAAGACCTACTGCTAATCTTGAAATTTGAAGAGAACTTGTTAGTTGTAACTTGTAACTTATCATAAGGGACACGATTGTATAATTTACTTAGCAAAAAAGGGAAAAAAATTGAAGAACAAATGATTGAATTTTTTATTTTTTTGCTAACTATGATTGCATAATTGAGTTACGTAACATGTCATTATCTCGGGTCAAGAGAGGGGTCTCACTCATCAGTTGTCCATCAACTTCCTGTAAGGAGGTCCAATTCGCATATGCTCTTTTAACCATTTCCTCAATATAGCCCCGCATAATTCACTTCCCACATTTTTTCAGACATGCCAACACCTAATATCTGCAAAATTGATGAACCAGACAATAAATGTAGTTTAAATTCGGAAGAAATACTTACGTACGGCTCGAAGCTTAGATGGATCGACATTGTAGACTTTCAAGAAATCCTGGACGGTGTGAATGCCCTGCGATGCAAACTTCCGGTGAAATGATCCACCTTTTCCGATCTTCTCTAAACGCCACACTTCATCTTCGAGCATAGGAGGATGATGTTTCTTGTACACTGTGGTATATCATACCAAAAACATAAAAGACTAATCAACTAATTCATCTTGTAATAATATATTTTCAAGACCATTACTTTAGCCTTATTTTATTAGAGGGTTAAATCTCAAAGGGGTCACTAAATTGAAGGCCACGTATCTAAAAATTCACTCTATTTATCGGGACCTTATTTATCGGGACCTCATTTACATCACTCTAGTTGTGAGTTTTGCATCACTCTAGTTGAGAGTAATGACAACACCGTTAATCAAGCTAGTTGACTGTTGGCTTAACGGAAATTGTTTTGTTATTTAAATCATTTACAGCTGGATAGACTTGTAACACCTGCAATGTCATGTGGAGTCCAAATAAGCTAACCATATATATATACTGCACTAATTCATAAATACATACGTAATACATACATATATTTAATAACTCATTTTGAAAAGTATAAACCCAAAATAAGAAACACAAATCAAGTTTAAGTTTTGAACACGGAGAAGAAGATGATAAAACTTCTTTTCTTGATCTTTGGCCAGATATGTTTATAATGATTATGTTTAGCAAAATTTGTGACTAATTTTAGAAAATTAGAAACAAAAATATTGAGTTTAAAACAAAGAAACTTATTTGATTAAAGATTGAAGTACTCAGGAGGAGTGGATTTGATGAATGCAGTCATGTGCTTTTGTTCTTCCCTGTTGGTTGCGTATGTAACCTTTGCTTCGATCTTTACTTCTCTTTTTAATTTTTGCATTTTCATTTACTTCTTAATTTTCATTTTTAGATCATATTTGCTTATTTTTTTAAAAAAAAGAATTCATTGATCTGGTTACATGATCTAAAAAATTAGATTTTGTCTTGCAATTTTTTTTAAATTTTATAAATTAAAAGGTAATGATTGAGATTTAAAATAAAAAAATTATATGGTCATGTTTTAAATAAATAAATATTCTTTTGAAAATTTAAAAAGAAATATATAATTTTCATAATAATTAAAAAAATTTCAATTTATAAGAATTTTTATAAAATTTAACAAATAATATATATTTTAACAATATTAAAATGTAAGATTTTAATTTTTAAATAAATAAACTTAATTTAAGTTTAAAAGTTTTAAAATTGTCCACTAGACACTACGTGTAACTTCTATGGAACTTCCAGGTCTAGTTCCAGCAGTTAATTCTGTTAAAGTCAATCATTTTCAGGCAAGTCAATGAAACAATTAATAGGATTGTCATTACTAGCAACTAGAATGGTGGGACCGAGTCCGCGATAATTAGAGTGGGTTTTTCAATATATGCCTTTCATTTTAATAACTAGTCTGAGATTTAACCTTCTTATTAGAAGATAACTTTAAACTAATTTCAACTAAGACTCACTGAATAAGAATAAGTCAGGATGCACACCTAACCCCTTTGACTATAATTTAGACACCCACAAACATATACTCCCTCTGTCCCTCTGAATATACATAATTTTTTCAAAGTTTGACACACATTTTAAAGTGAATATAAAGTATACTTCCGTAATTCATTTTTAAAATTTTCTTTTTTTGAATTAAACTTCAAGTGTTATACTTTTATTTTGAAAAGAAAAAATTTAAAATTATTTATGTAACTATGTTATAAATAAGCGTTAAAATACGTGCCGAGCCCCCGTCCCTCAATGTATACTAATCAGGGGACGGAGGGAGTAACACCTGTGTGGGCTTTGCTATATCTTTTTAGGGTTAAATCAGCACATGCATGAGTTATAATTATATGAAAAATATATCTGCCGCCTAGATGTACTCTATTAAATACATACAACTAATACCGTCTCCACAACCTCAACTTTTAATTATTTTTTTGAAAAATAGTTTGGTTACATATGTCATACAATTTGGAATAAGATAGTAATTTCACACAAAAAAAAAATACAAATTTGTTTTAAAAGAAGGATTAATAACAAAGGAAACGAAACATAAAAACGATCACACATATTATACAATTACAGAAGCATGCGTGTTACAAATAATCGACAAATTATCTCCAAATTTAGTTTTGTACTTTAATATGAGTAATGTTAGAGCTACCAAATTGGATATCAAAATTTGGTCCTTCACAATGATGACTTGATTTGGGAGGATTGTATTGGCGAAGATTATGTGAATGTAGATGGTCCATTATTATTAATTGCTTTATAACGATCACACCATAACACGTGAAATTTGGATCTATTTTGGGTATCCTGGTTCTGCCAACGGAAATCGGACAAAAATCAGTTGGTAATTACTAATGGATTGTCAACGAAACTTAGGAGTTTTAAAAACTAACAGTATACCAACTAATGCATAATGAATTACATACGGAAGTTTATTAACGAATATTTCCATTGGGGAAACACAAACTTGTTTTCCGTTGGTAATTCGTTGTAAAACCATATCGGTTAAATATATTCCATTACTAATCTGTTGTAATTCTAAATCGGTTAAAAGTATTTTGTTACTATTTCGTTGGTATATTCAATTTTCATATTTAATGCCAACCTACCTTATGTACTTTTATAACGTTTTATTCAATTTTGATCCTCGGCAGACCTTATCTTGCAGCATCTTCTTCCCCAAATCGCAGTACAACCCTTTCATATAATTTTTTTGCTATCAAGGTTAGTTGTTCAACATTTCACTAATTTATATCTTGATTAGTTTTTATGTACATAATGGTATTATCTTAAAATTAGTTAGAGAGCTTACATGTAAAAATATTGTATTAAATTTGTTAATGCATAAATCTTATTAATTAGCTAAATATTAAGTTTTCTTATAAGTATTATAAATTTAGTTAGTTTTTGTAATAAAATATTATATGTGCCCCACAAGTACGTAATTGTTAGTTAATTAGCTTAAATCTCACAAATTACATTCTTCATTAGAGCTTGATTTATCGGTTATGTGATAGTTTTTTTTTAAACCCATGACATGATTTAAAAGGGTGTAGTGGTAGAAATGTGTGAAACCATGACTAATTGTGGACACTGCTAATGTATTCGATAAAGGCCAAGCCAGTTGCTCACTTTTGTCGGGCTGCCTGCTTTGGACCTATATTTAAATTTTTTGCTTAACATTCTTCAATGTTATTCTTTATATTTATAATATAGAAATTGTAATTTTATCTACTGTTAGTTAGTTTATTTTTAGTTAAACATTATATATTCTATTTGTGAATGTTTTGTTTTTTTAGGGTATTAAAAAGTTTAATATGTATAACAATCGAGATTGGATGTATCAAAGGATCGATAGTAAATGATTCTTAAAGTCAATTTTTATACGTGGGTCAGAAAATTTTATGCAATATGCTATATCTCAAGATCCGTCCATGAATGTGACAAATATTTAGTGTCCATGTTTCAAGTGTGAGAATGGTAAATTCTGGAATGCGGAGATAGTAAAATTACACTTATTCAAGAAAAGGTTTGTAAGAGATTATTATGTGTGGGATCGACATGGAGAGCCATATGTTGCTAAACAAAGTGGAGAAAAGTCCTCCACACATTACTCCAGTACTAAAGGCAGAAGAGATGAGGACAACCTAATGTACAACATGGTGATGAATTCTGCTGGTCCTAGTTTTGATCCATAGATGCCAAATGTAAAAGCACAGAAATTGTATAATATTTTAAAATCATCCGAGAGAGAGTTATATGAAGGCTGTCAAACTTCTCAGTTGTCTTCCATGCTCAGATTTTTTAAGTTTGAAATCTGACCATTATTGGTCAGAGGCATGTTATGATCAGACGTCATAGTTCTTCAAAGGCCTCTTGCCTCAAGATAATTCATTTCTTGATAGCTTTTACAGTACAGAAGTATATAGAAGATTTGGGGCTTCCTTCCGAGCAAATTGATTGTTGTGTCAATGGGTGTAATGATATATTGGGGGTGAAGACATCAACATGGAGTCGTGTAAATTTTGTTCACATGAAAGATACAAAACCAGGCTTAACAGATCTAAGAAGGATAAAAGGAAAGTGTCTGTTAAGAAGATGATCTATTTTCCACTACCACCGAGATTGCAAAGGTTGTATGCTTCACCTACGACTGTAACCCATAGGAGATGGCATGCAGAACATTAGTAAGAAGAAGATGCCATGCGTCGTTGCTCAGACACGGAGGAGTGGAAATAATTTGATAGAACACATCCCTCATTTTTCTCAGACCCGAGAAATGTTAGATTGGGACTTTTTGCTGATGGGTTTCAACCATTTGGTGAAAATGGTAGACCATATTCTTCTTGGTCAATTATAGTGACTTCATATAATTTGCCTCCGTGGATGTGTTAAAAAAACAGAATTTGTTTCTGTCTGTACTTGTGTCTGGACCAAAAAATCCCAAACAAAAGATAGATGTTTTCCTTCAGCCACTGATTGCTGAGTTAAAAATGTTGTGGGAAGATGGTGTGGAGACTTGGGATACTTCTTTGAAATAAAATTTTCATATGCGAGCTGCGCTAATGTGGACTATCAGTGACTTCCTTGCTTATTCAATGTTATCTAGATGGAAAACTGATGGTCATTTAACTTATCCTAATTGTGTATATGATCATGATGCTTATAATCTTCAACATGGTGAAAATACTACATGGTTTCATAATCTCGAAAATTTTTACATGCCAATCATCCATTTTGAAAGAATAAAAATTGTTTTACCAAAGGAAAGATAGTGACTAGATCTGCCCCAGTAGTGCGGACAGGTGAAGATGCATTTTAAGAAATTGAGACACTTGGTTTGATGAAAGTTACTGAATTAGGAAGTGATGAGCAAAATGTTAGAGTCATTAAATCTTACAATTGTTGATGGAAGAAAAGAAGCATTTTTGGGATTTACTATATTGGACGACATTATCAATTAGACATAATCTTTACGTTATGCATGTTGAGAAAAATTTCTTTGAAAATATCTTTAACACTATCATGGCCATTGAAGGAAAAACAAAAGATAATTCTAAGGCAAGAGATGATATTGTAAAGATTTGTGGGAGATCCGAGTTAGCAATTGATGAATTGACACGGAAGTATCCTAAAGCACGTTATAGATTGGACAAAAAGGAAAAACAAAAAGTGTGTGAATGGCTGAAAGATCTAAAATTTCAAGATGGATATGTGTCAAATATGGGGCGGTGCATCAACATGAAGAAATAAAAGTTATTTGGAATGAAAAGTCATGATTGTCACTTGTTTATGCAACGACTTCTTCCGATTGCTTTTCCGGAATTTCTTCCCAATAATGTTTGGGAAGCTGTGACAGAATTAAGTCTTTTCTTCAGAGATCTCATTTCAGCTATTTTGAGGATAAGTGATATGTGTAGACTTGAAGAACAAATTCCCGTTATACTTTACAAGTTGGAGTGCATATTTCCACCAGCATTGTTCGACTCCATGGAACATCTTTTAGTGCACTTGCCATATGAAGCATGCATTACAGGTCATGTACAGTATCATTGGATGTATCCTTCCAAAATATTTTTACGTTATTTGAAGAATAATGTGAAAAATAAAGCTCAGGTTGAAGGATCAATATGCAATGCTTTCTTGGTTGAAGAATCTTCCACTTTTTGCTCACACTATTTCAAATTGCCAATATGTGTACCATCTCAGTCAAAACTTCACTCATCACCAACGCAATCAAGATAATGTACATCGCAATATGGACAAAGCACGCCTAATGAATCACTACAAATCAGTGCTCAATCACGCCAACAAACACCTGAACCTCAATTACGACAACCTACAAGTGATGCTCAGTCCGAACCAATTGAATACACACTAACTCCATCACATCCAAGCACATTTAATGTATCCTATACAGTTGCTAATGATATTGTACGTTGGAATATTGGCTCCACGCAGAGGGATGGAAGGGTGCGAGCAAAAGTTATTCATGAAATGTAAGTTTGGAGTTCTTAAATTAAAATATCTATGTAGTGAATCAATTTTTTTTGCTCTATAATGTAGTAATATTACACTGCCTTATGCTAATATTATATAATCATTTATGAGCATCTTGAGCCTACTTGTTACAATTGGAAGTCAGTTTCAAAAGAAACTCAAAATTTTATTTCGAAGAATTCAAGGTAATCATATATTCTCAATCTATTGCATGTATGTTTGAAAGTCTGGTTTATGTATTGCTTGCTGTACCATAAATCATTTATGAGCAGATGTATTGGAAGTCTAATAAACATAGCATAAATTATATTTTTAGAATAACATGGTGTCACCTCAGATGTGCCGGTCCTATGAAATACTTTGGCAAAATAATATACCATCTCAAATTAATTGCAACATACCTCACAAAAATACATATTCCAGTCCTTGTCCCCTCGGCCCCTATCTACCCCTCTCTGTCGTGTGCCTTTGAACGACAGTTGCGTATTCTTAATTTTTAGGTAAAGTAAATTACTAGGAGTCTAGTAGTCATACAAGGCAATAGAGTAGAAAGATGTAGCAGGGATTTTTTTTTGGTTCAACACAATCTCTTTGTAATTCCTACCTTAGGAGAATAGTAGTAACCATACTTTCATACAACAAAACTGAATTATGGATACTTAAAATACGTTCATATTTTTTTATATACTCCTGAGTTACCATATAGGCTTTGAACTGCTTTATAATTTGTCTTTTCTTTATTATTATAGAAATACTTTGTGTGGAGGCAATCAGATGATATTATTTATGATGGTTGGTTGGCAAATGTAAGGAGCATGTATTCTGAAATTGTTTCTGTAGCTCGTTCCAACTGGGAAAATAAAAAGGAACAGAATAATAGAATTGGCAAGAATGTTTATTTAAGTTGGACTGAGTTTTGGAAAACTGAAGAATTTCAAAAGAAGTTTTTGATTCAAAAAAGTATTCGGAATAGCGAGGTTGATGACCACCATTCAACACATACAAGTGGTTCCGCTTCTCATAGGGTGGTTGCAGCTCGTTAGGTAAGCTGTATATTGCAGTTTTCACATAATTATCAAATAAATTCTTAAAAAGGTATTTGTTGTGCTCTAAAATTTTCTATTTTTTTTATAGAAAATTCAGCAGAAGCGTGACCCTACTGCTGATCAGCTGTTTTATGAGATGCATAGCAGACATGTGAAGAAAAATAAGAATTTGATTGGTGAGGTTGATGAGAATATCACGGATGACGAAGATGACGAGGAAATAGTATGGATTGACAAAAAAAGCCAACAAACATATGTGAAGCAGCATGAGGCATCTGGGCAGCCTGTGGATAATAACACATTATTTCTTGAAGCGGTTGGAGGGCCTGACAGGAGAAATAAAATATACATAATTGGTTCATCAAAAAGACTCTCTATTAGTCTAAGAATAAGCCTTGCACGTCATCCTTTGCTGGTAAAGAAGAAAATCAAAGGCTGAAGCCGCAATTAATAGAGATGAATGATCGGATGAAAATAATGGAAAATCAGTTGGCCATGATTGTTGAGGCTACTCCAGTCCGAGTTCGACGTGATCAGTCCCCTGCCAATTTAGATGGTCAAAATGATGATAATTAGTATTCAAATTTAAGTATGTTTGGTATGCACTTTGACCATGAATTATAAATGTTCGTGTGCGTGTAACGTAACACTGATTAGGAAAATATGGTTCAGTACCAGTTTAACTATTAGGTTTGCTAATTTTGGTTATACTGGTTGAGCAAATCTGGTTTAGTACTAGTTTAACTATTAGGTTTTCTAATTTTGGATGTTATATTGGATCAGTATTTAAGTATGGGGCTAGAGTGATGTTGTAACTCTTAGCCCCATTTTGAATTTGTATTATCTGCTCAAATGTTGGTATTTTATAAAAAAGTGACTTCCTAGCTTTGTTTGCTGGTATTATTAAAGAGAAAAAGACTTTTGCTATCTTTATTTACAAAAATGTATTGGTTTTAAAAATCATATATAGGCATGTCTGCTTTTACCATGCATTTATGTTGAGAATCTGTTATTCAAACTAAACTAAAACTAACAACAGCTGTTCATAGTGTGGGTTACAGTAAACCATCTATTCTGGAGGTGGGAAATAGCCTCTTGGGCTTGTGATTTTGTTGGAGCTTGGTGGAGCAATAAGACTGTGACCCAGAGATCTTGCCGGTTCTCAGTCTCGGGAATCTTACATCTATGCACGAGATGTCTAAAAGCTTTGGGCATTGGTGGTAGCATCAACAACGTTGAGCATTTGGATTGCACGCAATGATGTGATTTTTTCAATCACAAAGGTGAAGAAACATACTCTAGAATACCTAATATCTCTGACAGTAGAAAAGTGGGGCAAGGCCACAAAGCTTTTGGAGCTTGGCAATGATCCCATTTGAAAAGTGAACCCCACGGTGCAATAGTGATTTATTCACATAATTTATCTACCGAGTATTGGAAATATAAAAGACAATACTTTGACATTGTTTGTGCTGTTGATGGATTTTGGGGACCATCGATGCTAGGCGATCTTGCAGGAGGCATCGGTGGCAATTTCAAGAATAAAAAGGACTCCGTGATCTACGCATTTTCAGGTCCAGTTAAGGTCTCTAGTGCATTGGAAGCACACTTGGAAGCGTTAATTCATGCTATCAGGATGCGTTCGTTAAATCAGTTTTCTTCTAAGACTGTGGCTCAAACTCGGTTACAGCCATAGAAGAAGCGCGTCGTGGCCTTGATAGATATGTATAAAACATATAATTCCAATGGTAAGCAGTATAATTTTCCTTCATTATATGCCCAGAGACCTAAATGAAAATGCTAACCAATTGGCAAAGGGAGGTCTCTAGAGGCTAGATTTTATGGCGTACTGGATCTGGGCTTGGACCTTATATTGGGCCTGGGTCTTTGAACTCTATCAGACTAGCTCTTACTAAAAATATGCAAGCCCTGGGTATCTTTGATGTTAGGGCAAGTATGATGGAAGATCTGATTAGGGTCCCTTTATTTTTTATTAAATTTCTCTGGGTTCCTTTCTTTTTACTTTCTAGTCCTTAAAAACCTCCACAGGTCAGTTCACTCCTATATTGTCACTTCTACCCTAGAGCTCTTTTTCCCCTGCTACCACCGTACTCCTAATTCTCCTTTCACAGCCCCCAAGTTCAGTACTTTGGGGTATGGATTGCCCTACAGTATTCTTTGCTGCAACCCCCCCTTCTCATCCTTTTTAACCCCTCCTTTTTCTCTTCTAACTATTTCGTTCCTTGCCCTTCCTTCTTCTCTCATGAAATATGCTTGGCTAATCCCGGATGTAAGATTCTCAAAAATAAACATTCATTATGTGGAATACGCTGAGCCTAACCATCGGGGTAACAATAATGGGATGGGAATTATTTTTAAAAATAATCGAGGGGAAAAAAATTTGGGGAGCTATAGGCCCGGTTAAAGGAATGTCTGAGTTCGCCTCTCTCCTTTGGGGAACACAAGCCGGTCTTCTTGCTGCACTTTCTCTGGGTTTTCACAAAACTCATGTAGAAATGGATAACCGTGAGCTGTATGATACGGTTCGAGCTCAAAAATCCATAATTCTCCCTCCAGACCACGAAGAAGCTTTCATCCAGTTCTACACTCTATTTAACAACCAGTTCATAAAGAATGTTACCGAGAGGAAAATCTCTATCATCCCTTTGGAGTTGATGTCACTGCTGAATACATGGCAATGTATGGATTTAATAATATGACTGCTCTTGTTTAGGCACCTGGGCTATTCAGACATTAGTTATTAAAATATCAAACCAAATTAATTTATTTTTTTCTGAATTTTTGTCATATCACTAATATATATAAATATGACTGATCAAATATGACTGCGGCTAAATTTGACCGCCGTCGGTCATATTTATGGTCAACTTTCATTTATAACTGGTCAGACTTAAATTTGACCGCTTTATTTGACCGAAAGCAGTCAAATTTGAAGTCAGACTTTCATTTACAACTAGTCAAGATTTATTTTTGACTAAAGACGGTCAAATTTATTTTCGGTCAAATTTAATCGGTCATATTTATTTTTTAGGTCCAAAAAAAA
>PHNY01075952.1:13358-35725 GCA_003724115.2 Anethum foeniculum
TACAAGGGCTACTTGAAAAAGTTTATGACAATTATCAAAGGTTGCCTTTAACACAAAAGAAAGACGTGAGGGATCAAATTGCCAAGATTGCTGATGTATCAGTTCCACCAACTCATGAACCTAGGATTTATCCTCACAAAGGAAGACCAATTGGTTCGCTAAAACGAAGGAATGAGAGTTCCACAACTCGCGACCCTTCACTTTTTGAAATTGTTGAGAGTGCTCAAAACACACGCAAAAAAAAAAATAGTAAGGTACTACTTATTGTAATCTTTTTAGTTTATTGTTCAATTTATGTTAAAGTGTATATAAATATATTTATGTTATTGTAGATGAAAATTTGATTTGGATGCTGGTTTTGGTTTGTCCAGAGGCATTACACTACATGACAGTGGAGATTTAAGTACTTATTTTTGTAGTAGTTTCTGAGGCCGGAGAATGATATACTATGTAATATTGGTTTGTTCTACTTTTTAGTTTTAGTTTTAAAATTTTGGTTCAATTTATTTGTTCTTATGGATTTGAAGCTCCTTTTATGTTTGGGATGTAGCTGGTGCAAAAGAAATATTATGAGATAGTAGATACAAAGGAGAGTAACTTGTGAACAAATAATTGCCTGGACAGTTAATCAGGTGGTTTTGATAAAATTTTGATAGGGGTAATTAAGTCTTAAAAAGAGTTAGGGTGTGCATAAATAAATTTGGGGTCCGCATATATCAGCACCCAATAAATTTAACATGATATAATTCCATCACAACATACACAGACTGAATATAATCTTCCTCGAGGCTAGAAGAATGAAGCAGCAGAAAAAACATGTATGAAAATCATGTAAATGTTTTTTGAACAGATAAATGAAACTTTGGAGGTTTAAATCGAGAAGACTATGTGCCTGTTTGAGAAATCTTATTTGTCAGAAATAAATTACTTATTTCTGAAAAAAGTACATCAAACTGTACTTTTTTCAGAAATAAATTACTTATTTCTGACAAGTTTTTGCATATAAGGGATACTAAATCCTACTTAAATATTTAATTCTAAAAATCAACATGTAAATATGAATATTTTTTTTCGAAATAAGTCGATAAGTTGAGAAGTGCCTGTTTGCCAAACAGGCCCTATAACTTGTTTACGTGAACTTATTAACATAGTTTAAAGTACAATACTGATAGTAGCATCAACGTGGAATGTCACTGATAAACCATTTGGCAAGAGCAGATGTCTGTTTAAAAGAAAGTACAATTGTAGCACGAGCTTGGGCTGTTATTGAAAACCATGTTGCAAGAGCAAACGTCAAGTTAGTTGACGAAACCGAGTATAACTTAATACTTTCTGTAGGCAAGCTCTTTTACTGCATCAGCCAGATGTTTTTCATTCTGAATGCTCTCAACCCACTTGGCATTTATGAGAACACGCTCGAGGCTTTGCTTCAAGGTTCTTGTCATTGAAGGCTTGGTACGCGTAGCAAAAAATTCTTCTACTTCTTTTGCCTTCTCAAAGGAAGAGAACTAAGGAAGAAAGTCATTAGAAAAAGGTTAGATTTGCTATCATCATATAATATCCATCTATTAGCCATTCGATGGGATGCATATTTAAAATAAAACAGGGAGAGAACATACTGGTGACACACAAGCGCTGACAAATCGGGTTATTAAAAATCCGGAACCAAAAGTTTTTGAAATGTGATCCCAGTTTTCCTGCATACCAACAAACAGCAAGGTTCAAAATACAACAAATATATAATTCTATCTTATTTTGACAACATAAATATAATTGAATTTCTAACAATCGGGGCACCTTAATAAGAGCAATATAGTTGACCTCATAATGACAAATATATGTTGCAGTCAATCAGAACTAACTGGTTTTTGGGCAAGACCAAGACGGGTCATTATTAATATATTTAGACAGGTCCAATCAATAGAACATACAAAATTATTTATATGAATATACAAAATTATTTATATGAATTGATCTTTTAGTTGTATCTAGGCCTGGAACATCAAATTTTTGGACAAAATTATTTGCATGATAAATCAAGGGAACAACACTAGTGGACTGTGACACTGCAATATACTATACAATCATATTTCGTGAAAACATACTATTGTCGGGCTTGGGTTTTGTAGGACTGTATAGAATCCCAGACAGTGATTTTATGGTGGCCATTCTTCCCTATAAACTCGGCACAACTGTATCTACGAGACAAAGTGATGCATTAACACCAATCACTTCTTCAGGAACCTCCTTAAGATGTTGCCAGATTATTTTCTTTAGTATATTTGCTTACTATTATCAATCACATTAATATTAACATACATTACGGATTTCTACTTCATATAATGGCTTGCAGTGAAGTTACCTTCATCCAGCTCCACGCAATTTCACGTCCTTCCCGACTTACAGAAAGTCCAAAAACAATATCTTGACTTCGAACCTATGAAGTAAGGCATATACTAATTAATATGGCCTGTGAAAACTGAGATATCCCAGGGACAAAAATCTTGACCTTATTTAGCAAGTAAAGGACTATTACCTCTGATGATAACAAAAAGTTAAGTACTTCAAGAATAATCTCAGGATCTCGACATGATCCTAGAGAACCTGTAAACATTGGAAACTTTAGTTGTCATTCATTACAATATATAACTCTTGAAACACTTAAAAATATTGATAGTGATTGGACAACCTAATATACGAGTCTTCTCCTGGCTCAGATCTGTCTCCCTATAAATCTTAAGGAGAGATTCGAAATTCGAACGATTTGATTTGGTTACGCTCTGCATTACTGCAGTATATGCTGCCTGCAACTCGAAAGGTAAGAAATGTTATATACATTACCAAGGACTAAGGAGCAGTAACTGAGACAAGTTTGTGTGCATCAACCCACCCTTCTTATGTCAGGAGGCAGGAGCAGTGTTTCTCTATCATTCAAGAATGCATGAAAACGCTTGGTTGCCTCC
Organism: Anethum foeniculum; assembly: GCA_003724115.2. Lineage (NCBI taxonomy): Eukaryota > Viridiplantae > Streptophyta > Magnoliopsida > Apiales > Apiaceae > Anethum > Anethum foeniculum. The sequence goes on from PHNY01075952.1 coordinate 16,322, forward strand.
CCTATGGTCTCATCATGTCCAAATGCAGCTAGGGCAGCTAAAAGCTCACCTCTCAACATCGCATCTAAATGGCTCTCTCCTTTTTTGGTATCCCAACCAATTCTCCTAATAAAACATAAACAGCACAAAAACAAAGCAATGATAAGCTTGACATAAAGAGAACAGGAAGATTAATAGTGAAGATACTAGAACTGCAACTAATCATTAGAAGCTAGCTACCTCATACAAACAACTAAATAAGGCAAAATTGCCAACAGCCCCTTGACTTTTGAAATATTTAAGTTTTAATCTCATGTTCGACGAGAATTTAAAAATGTAGCAAGTCCTATTCCTTTTTTGCCTCTTCACAAAAATTTTTATCCAGAGCAAATATATGTCAAGTATAAGCAGTATATCGACCAATGTGAATCGTCTCAACTTTCAACAATAACATAGCTCCAAAATGGTAAATTTATGATGAGGAGTCCATTAAGAAGACAAGGGAATGCTAAAGCTGTAGATATGGGGGACACATTGAAATTTTTTTATTGATCATGTAAAAATTAAAAATATAAAAATCTCTATGTATTCTAAGATAAAGCTTCATGGCTTGCTCTGGACTAAATTGTACTTACCCGACCAGAATGATCAAGATAGTAGTCCCTCCTCAAAGCTGGTCATATTTTTCTAATCTCAAGACATCACTTCTTTTCACATTAATATAAAATTTCTATGGCAAACCCACACTCCTTACATATTGTTAATTCGTCAATGAATGCTTATTAATTTCCCAAAAATTTAGTATAAAGAATGTGTTTGGGGAAAAGATAACATTGGTGTCAAAATGAAATATATAGAGCACTTCAATATGGGGGTGGGAAAAAAACTACTAATTACATGACTCTTTGGATTTCTATTGATCTTTGGCACCCATTTGACACATACATAATACTAGATAGAATCTTCTGACTGTTGTCTCAGTTTGATAGTTAGATATATGTCAGTAGTGTGCTTAAATGCTTTATTTCAAGTACCGGCCACAGACTAAATCAAAACTAAACTGCAAGAAATGTATGGATATTAGAGAAAAAGTTTACTCTGCGGAATTCTGAAAAAGATTAATGAGAAACTGTTTTATCTCATTTATCAATTGAGGAGCACCATCAGCTGCAATCCTTGCAACTTTATAACTTATCTGCAGGAAAATAAACAGTAAGTGACGTAGAAATATTAGGAGCCAAATCTTGACAATGATAATTCTTGAAGCAACACAAAATTGACTCGAGAGAAATTGTACCGTTATCAAGTTTGACAAAACAGTGTAATCTGATTCCTCCCTGAAAGCACCCATCAAGGTCAGCAGTGATGTCAAAGACTGCTTGCAAGCCATACACAAGGCAAACGCATCGTCCACGATGCCTGTTGAGAAGGGAAACTGACTTCAATTACTTATGCAATCCTAATTATGAACAGTTATAACATTCATATTAAAGCACTAGAATTACCATATCTGTCTGCAACAGATAAACATTTCCTCTCTATTGCATGTCTAAGTCTGGCCGACAATTCTTCATCGTATTTTACCCTATAAAAACCTGATTGGTCCACATTAAGCTTTATCCAAGCAGATGCCGAGTCCCCTCCACTTCCAGTCTGCATTAGACTGCCTTGAGAAGAAGAGGAGCCCAATAATTCATTTATGTCGAGACATTTAGTTTTTTCCTTAAACAGGATACTTTGACGAGCACCATATGAACCGCAACATAGCGTTACAGGAACAATCCATTGTCCATCCCCTTGTGAACCACTTGACAAGAACCGTGACTGGTATCAAAATAGATACTAATTTATTAAATTATTATAAAATAATGACTAAATCTACAAATGCCCAACAAAAAGTTTCCCATTAAACAAGGCAAAAATACAATAAACAGATAAACTTAGACACGAGGGAACCTGCTCAAATTCCAGCGTTCGGCCTTTGACTTTAGCAGATACAACAGGATAGCCTTGTTGTTTGGTCCACGAATTCATCAGCATATTTACAGGTTCAGAAGACTCCTTTTCAAGAACAGTCCATAAGTCTTCAGTCTTTGCATTTGAGCAGGCATATTTTTTTATGTACGAAGCAAGCGCCCTCTATATTTCCAGAAAGCAAAAGAAAATGCAAGTGAAGTGCACAAGTTTTTAAATAATACCAAGTGAAATTCTCGCATAGACACATACAAAGCCAAAATTAGTAATATTAATAGTTTGCCAAACGATTGTTGATGTAGAAAAGATATCAATTACCATAATATGTCGAAGTAACAACTGGAAGCAAGTAAAGCAAAAACAGATGGATCAATCAACAGATGTTCAGTAGCGCTAGTTATTCATCAAAGGAATAAGAGATAAAAACCATATCTTTATATGGGTGTGTACCTGTGTTTCAGAATCTAAATACTTATCTGCCTTCTGTTATGGTTGGGAAATTCATAATAGAATCATATATCTCCCTTCAGCAATTAAAAAATTTGGAAATGTGGTTCTTGCTGTAATCCAACCACTGTTTTTATACCGTTTATTTTTCTTCTTATTTCTTGTCCTAAATCAATTATCCTTAATATTGAGAAGGATATTAAGAACTATAATCCCTTTCTGCCTCCATCATTCTAAATCCAAGTAACTTTCCCAGTACCCATCATTACCCAGATTACTAAATAAAATCAAATGATGCAGAACAGGTTCAAAAATGCTGAAAAATTGTTTACGAATAGATGGCTTTAAGTTTGAGAAGAGACAAAGTATGTGATTTTGAGCTTAAAGATGAGAATTTTAGGCTGCAAAACTTGAAATGACACTTAAGTCATAATACAATATCATACTAATCTGGAATGAACCCAAAGGAAAAATTACAACTTTGTTTTTACTAGGCCTAACTAACCAATTTAAATCTCTAAAAACTTATGCCCGACATAAAGTGAACCAACGAAATAATTTTAATCTTAGAAAATTCCTAGCAATAATTTAATTAAATAGGTAACTAAGTTTAGCATTAATACATAACAATGAATTAATAATCAATAATATATTATCTTGTTGGTCCTTGATGCCTCCTTTGGAAAACACCGACCTCGAGTTCTGTGTTATGGTAAAGTCCCCATGGCCTAGAACAGAATACCATACCTAAGATGATCTTAACTCATGGAAGCCATCAATAGATTAGGGATTGAAAACCGTGACTACAAAACAAAGAAGCAAGCAACTAAAGATAAGAACATCGCTGTGAAAGACCATTAGAGGCACCTAACTTTACCAACAAGAGTTTTCGAATTTTTTTGTAGGATCTCAATTTCATTAGGTTGTACGGTTGTACCTCTCCAATTTATGTATTAATTTAATTATAAATTGTAGACAAAAAAGTTTCTGTCTTTTAACTATTTATAAAATACAAATTCGATATATCTAGATGACAATAGCATAATCCGAGGAGTGCATTTAAATGTGAATGACTTCTACTAAAGAGTATACATCAATAATATTTACATATAGAACAAAAGGATAAAAATGCAGTTCAAGAAATAAATTTAAAACAGGTTAACTGGTTTATCTAATCAAGTAGAAACTAGAAATGGATCTTAATAAACGGAACCTAAACTAACCTGAAAAGTTTCAGCTCCCAGATAGCTCTGCAACATCCGTATAACAGATGCCCCCTTTCTGTAACTGATTGCGTCAAATATTTCATCAATTTCACCCGCATGATTAACCTCTACCTGGATAAATTGTTTGCATGTCAGCTGTAGCCATTTCTTATAACTACAAAAACAGAGATCCCAACACAAACTCTACAGTACACATTTACAGAAATATTTATTTTTTAACAAAAAAAACAAAAAGGAAGCATGATGGCATTGGTGTTTTTGTTTTTTGGTATTTACTTCAATAGGGTGCGATTCTGCGAGACCATCCAAGCGAAGACCTTCAGTGCTTTCATCAAGAAACTGATTCCAAATTTGCCATTCTGGGAACAAACTATCAGTTGCTAAATAGCTCACCTGACCACAATTAGGTTTTTTGTTAAAAGTTTTAACAGAAAAATATTGGTACAATTAAGCCACATATAGGTTCTATAGCTACCCATGTTGCAAAACCCTCATTCAGCCACAGGTGCGTCCACCATTCCATTGTCACAAGATTGCCGAACCACTGGTGTGCAAGCTCATGGGCTACCACAGTTGCAACCTGCAGATATACAATAGACACACTTCTAAGAGTTACAATTTTAGCTGGAAAGAGAATAGAGAATATTCATGGGGGAGATCAGAAAAAGCTCCATCATCGTAATCAACTTTTCGCCTGTGCCAAATTACCCTTTGCTTGTTAGCAGCTGCAGAGTGCTTTTCATCAAAAAGCAAAGCTGTTTCCCTGTATGTAACTAGACCATAATTTTCCATAGCCCCAGCAGCAAAGTCAGGAATAGCAATCATGTCCAATTTGGGTAATGAATAGGGAACTGCAAAGTACCTGTGGGGGTTTGGTGCCAAAATGTTATATTTCTAAACCATCCACTTAACTAAAATTCAAAAAAATAAAATAAAAAACATCTTATCAGTAAGCATGTAAGAACAATAGGAAAACAGGAACAGAATTCACTAATGCAAAGTGATATGGCAGCACAAAGAAAAATTAGAACATACTCTTTATACAGGCCAAGAGTTTTAACAGCGACATGTAAAGCAAACTTCCCTTGATATGCCTTTCCAACCTGGCAGTATACACGGACTTTAACTCCTGCATAATAATGGGAGTCCTTTGTCAAGAACCAAGCTAGGATAACATAACAAAAGAACATACGAGAGGTATTTCGAGGGTTTACCATCCGGTGTGTGGTCTTCAACATAATCAAACAAACCAACCACTACAGCCACTAAATATGTAGACATGATTGGTGATTCCTGATACTGAACAATTTTCAGATCGCCGTTCACCTTCTCTTCAACAACTGGCATGTTTGAAAGAGCTACTAGTTCAGATGGCACTTCTAGAGTGATTTTGAATGTAGCCTGAAAATACAAGCAACTACGATGAATACATGTTTTCCTATATAAGTTAAACTTGAGATGTCAGAATAAAAAAGATATTGTATATTTAGCAGATATATTTATTGACTTGGATAACTCTGGACTAGTACTTGTATAGGCAAAAATGAAACTCTTAGGTTCTAATGCTCAAAATGTAGGTTACCCAATCATTCATCATTTTTACAGCTAAAACTTAAATATATAGCCTGTACTTAGTAGACTCCTGCATCACGGCGGAGTGGAAAGGTCCAAATACACGCAATCTACTCTTATTTTCTCTATGTGGCTTTTTCTGGGAAAAACTTCAGTTCTATACTAATATGAATCCTCTCAAACATCACCAAGTATCCATATGAAAAAATGTGTCAAATAGCTAGGTTAACGATAAGCGTGATGTGACTGATTTTAAATGTTTTTTCTGCTCTATGGTCAATAATTTGTACATGTACAATATAATTGAAATTTAGTCTGAAGGCAGAGGACTAATAGGAGCAATCAGATAATAAAACTTGGGTCTACGAATTATACCCGAAGTGTAAACTAGGAAGACAGTCTAAAACATATTGACAACACTGTGTTGTTAGACTGTACACACACCAACCGGATGATAAGGGTTAAGACAGATAGAGAAATCTGACTGTATTTCTTGACACATTTTATTATGATGAATTTCCTCGACTAGAATTACATTATGTTTTTAGCTTAGGGACTTGAGTGCATCGGCTTGAAATTGAGGTGTCACTACTAGGCCAACTATTCTAATAGTGCAGCTGGATTTACAAAGGATACAATTTCAATACCTTCAAAATTCATGATTAAATGGGATTGGAATTCTTGTACTTTAGTTATTTTAAGAGCAATTGCAAGCTATTGCTAAATATAGAAAAACTAAAAGTATTAATAGGAAAGTACAGCTGCAGACTATGAAACACACATGCGGACAAGTATACATAAATACAAAGAAAGAAGATATATACCTTACAAGCAGGTTCATCCCAACATGGGAAGCATTTTCGGGCATCAGCAGGTTCAAACTGTGTCACTGCCATATTCTTCTTTTCCCCATTGATTTCGTACTTACTGTAAGGAAACACATATTTGTGAAATAAATGTAGATATTCAACCTCAACTCCTCAAAAAAGCATTAAGTAATAAAACAACAAAAAGAAACTAACTTCAACACTCAAGAACAATAAAAATTTAGCGCGGGTCCCACGTGTGCAAAATGTGTGCTATTTTGGACAGCTTCCCAAAACTGTGTTATTCTGATTCCTACTTTGTTTATTGTTGATATTATGGGCAGTTTTCCCATATTTGTTTGTGACAATTAGGAATAAATAGGATTGATTAGATTCTATAATTATTGTAAGCAGGTCCTGTATTATACAAATATATTCAAAAATCAACTATAGCAAAAACAAAAACAATTTAACTGGCAGCATAACTAACCTTCTGTAAAATCCCTTCATCTTATCATTCAGTGTTCCATTAAAGTTAATACACAAAACTCCAACTCCAACCGGAAGACTCTCGCCAAACTCTGCCACCATAATCTCATCATCCTCAAACAATTCTACCTCCTTCGCTTCCAACACCTTATAGAAACAATACAATCACATACAAACTATTCAATAAATTCATCAAAACCCTAAATCATAACTAGTAAGCCTAGAATGTATAAAGTTCAATCATATTAATATTTGTAAACTGCTGAAATAACAAACCTACGCTTTTAGTCATCCTATTGCATATATAAACTCTAATCATCATCATCATCATCATCATATACAGTAAAACCTAAATTCTTTAATACCCTAGGAACAAGAAAATTCTTTCATTTATCAACACTAACAATTTATCGAGGTGATCTAGGCTGTCTCCTTTATCATGTATTCATGTTATGACCGGAAAAACATAATATTATGCATACCCTACTAAAACACAACAGTTAATCAGTCAGTCAACATAAAAATATAACATAACACCTACTCATATCAATATTACCCGTAATCTCAACAATATTCACAACATCTAACCACGCAACAAACCTAACATCACACTACCTCCAACAAAATCAATCAAATATATAAAAGTCATACTTACGAAACGCCTAGTGATCAAAACTTAACCTAATTAGAATCTAACATTTAAACAAAACGTCATACTTACTCCTATCAACATTATAATCCAAGCATAACACTAAACCTACTCATATCAACACTACTCGTAATCGCAACACTATTCACAACATCTAACCACACAACAAAACCTAATATTCCACAACCTCTAATAAAAATCAATCAAAAACATTAAGAAATCATACTTTCGAAGCCTGCGATCGAAATTTAACCGACTTAGAGTCAACATCAAGCTCCGCAGCATTGAGAACGAGAAACTTAGTGTCTCCGACGACATCGACGGCGATCTCAACCGTGCCGGAGAATTTACAGGCGTCTAAATCAGGCTTAAGCTTAATATCATAGCTTTTAGGAACTGCGAACTTAGGTAACCTAGCTTGACCTCGAAATTGTTGATGCTTTTGCTCCATTTATTATACCGTTACGTTGACAAGTGCAGGTTGTGTGTATAATTATAGATACAGATCGAGAGTTGTGGGATGTTTGTGATGTTTTTATACCCAGTTTGGGTTGGGTTTGTGCGAAAAATGTGTTGATTCAGTTTGGCTTCAAGTTTACTCCTAGGAGAACTCCATAAAAATGCACATTTTTTCGATAAGATATATTTGGGAAATACATAATATTTTGAACACAAATTAATACATATTTTCAATTACTATTAAAAGATGTTATTTGTTATATTAATAAATAATTTGTTCTTTAATTATTTATTTAGGGTTATAGGAATATCAATTATATTAAAATTATTAATTATTATTTTCTAGCATTTCAGATTCAGTTGCTAGCATGCTTGTGTGCACATTAAATAAACACGAAAACTCATAAGATCATTTTGATCGGTTGTATTTTATAATAATGATGGACTCCATGCATTCACAAAAACTCCCCCAATCAAATTGGCCCAATTTTATAAGTTTTCGCGTCTATCATGTGCTCATGTACACCCTATAAAAAAACCTTTTTTTTAAATCATAATTTGTGTTATCCTAGTTTTTGCCCTCAGTAATATAAGCTCTAAAGAGTTTATGTTTTGCAATCATGCATTTAATCTCTATTCAACTTCTCATTTTATTTTTTTTAGCTCATCATACGATTCTTTCTTCTTACGGGAATCTTTCTTATCCTTTAGGGAAAATTAATTCATCCGTCTTTTAACTATATGTTATTTTTGGTACAGGTCCTTATTCTATAAAAATAAATATTTTGATTCTTATACTTATAAATTTTCTGATTAGTGTCCCTCCGTCAAAATTTGACTAACGTCCGTTAGTCAATTAGGGTTCTTCAACTTCTTGAATTTGGGGGGTTTTTGATTCGTTGATGCAATGATGAAATTGAGCATATAAGAAGTTTCGGGAGGTGAAATCAAAGAGATCTATATAGGTTTCGATGGCGTAGAATGGCCGGAATGGTGGTCGGAATGGTGGCCGGAAACCATGGTCATGGCCGGAATGGTGGCCGGAACTACCATTCCGGCCATCCCACACCATTGAAACCTAGATAAATCTCTCTGATTTGACCTCTCGAAACTTCTTATAGTCTCAATTTTATCATTGCATCAACAAATCAAAAACCCCTAAATTTAAGAACTTGAAGAACCCTAATTGACTAACGTCCGTTAGTCAAATTTAGACAGAAGGACGATAATCAGAAAATTTATATGTATAAGGATCGAAATATTTATTTTTATAGAATAAGAACCTATACCAAAAACAGCATATAGTTAAAGGACGGATGAATTGATTTTCCCTATCCTTTACTTGTTTAGACTTCTTGCATTTAGTGCAAAATGTCCAAGTTCAATACAGTTGTAGTACTTAAATTTGCTTCAGTCAACCATATTTGACTTATACCCTCCTTTTAAAATAATTTTCTTTCTAAAATCTGTTTGAAGATTTCTTGAACTTGTACTTGGTTTCCTCTTAAAACGAGTATGACTAAATTTTGCAGTTAGGTAAGTCATGGTTTTGTCCTTCATTTGTTCAAGTTCTTCTAGAGTGTAATACTCGCTCTCGTTAGTATCATGGTTTTTTACTTTTAATTCTGCTTCGATAAATTTTTCCTTTCTAGTTCTAGGCACTTCACCTTTAATTTCAAAAGTTGTAAGTTCATGAGTCACAAGTGCAGTGGTCTTTGCAGGTGTCAAATTCTTGTTGTCCACTGAACCTGGTCCATAAATTATAAACCTGTGTTCTTAATCCATCTTATAGGTCCTCAATTTTCCATATAACACTTCAAGGGACATTGTGCCAAAATCTACGCTTTCCCTGATTGAAGAAGCCTATGTTCAACATGGTGCGGTAGTGTCAAAATGAATTTATTGTTTGACTTTCTCAGAGGATAGGTCTTCCCTTGCATACTTAACTCATTGAATAGCCTAGTAAATCTCTCAAAGACTTGAGTTATACTTTCTCCGCGAAGTGACTTGAATGCCTTATATTAAGAAGTCAAAATATCAAACATGTTCACCTTTACTTCTACGGTTCCTTCCATCAATATTTCAATAGTATACCACATGCGTTTTCCGCTGGCGCGGTTCATTATTTGATGACTTATTTCATTGTCAATGAGATCAACAATAATTAGCTGAAGATTTGTATCCAAACGAACAAATTTCTTATCAGCTTCACTAAATTCGATTGGATACTTTAGGGTAAATCCTTGAGGAACTCTAGTACTGTCAACCAAAGTTGCTTCATGATCTATCTTCATCAGGATATAAGGACCGTTTTGTAAATCCTTATATATAGTGGATTTGAGACTTTTATGAACAGGGTCATCTTTTTATTCCACAAATTATAGTTGGCTCGGTCAAATAGGGGAACCTTGATACTAACGGTCTTTTGCGTGCTCATGCATTTTAGATGTTACAAATTATTTAAAAGTTCAAAATTTTCAAAAAATGAAACTTTTTTCAAGAGCTCGTTTGTTTTGGTCTTAAATGTCGGATCCGATTTGTATATCAATCAACAAACTGTGATAACAACTGTTAGCCCAAAGTATCGAAGAAGGGGGAGTTGAATACGATACTCACAAATATTTCAATTTTGTTCGCGGATAATAAATTATAAATCTTGAAATCAAAATAAACGAAAACAACCGACATGGTTCATGAAATATATCGTTTGATTTATATAATCCACGAAGGCTGTTACGATCTAACTCAAGGTTAGCTACAATGACTTTTACAGTCAACAAAATACAATTGAAGCTTTAAAGAGGTCTATTTATGGAGCTTTTCTCTCGTTCTCTCACTTCGTAAACAATTCTTCTATTCTTGTTAACTGATGAAACTAAAAAATAAACAATGAATTTTGTTTCCTTTTGTAGTGTAGTCTTCAATTCTTAGACGTGGCTACTTACTAGCCTAGTAAAACAATTACCACCACATAATTTTTAGCTTCTTGATGGGCGCCAAGACTTCAATGGGTGCTTATAGATTCCTCTGGCATGAATCGGCGCATGTTGCACCTTTAACTTAGTAAAATTTCATTGAATACCTCTAATTGGCACCTCTATAGCGTACTAAAGTATATGACGCCTATTAGCATCATTCCCAACCCATTCTTCTAGTCCTTGAATGCAATGGATGCTTCATGCCTTACAGAAGGAGGAAGTGGCGACTATTAGACTTTCAAGACTTTAATCATATATCAACAAAGTTAAATGGGTGACAGAAGAGTTGTAGAGCTTATAGGGTGTCTATTGACTTCATCACTTTCACATATGGGATATGATAATAGTACTTTAACTACAATAGACACCAAGGCCATGTTTGTTTAAAAGGATAACATATGGGATATGATAATAGTACTTTAAAAAAAAAAAAATCCCCCGTTTGCTTACAAAATTTGCATCAGCGGACTATAATCCTGAATAAGTAAAGGATAAAAAAATAAATTGTTACACAGGATAACATAATACCGGCTCTTAGCAGGTTGAGGAGGATTAGTTTTATTTTGACAAAATTGCTCAAGCCCACTCGTCTAATATTTTGCAAATCCTTCTTTCATTATATAACAAAGTCACGTATATATCTATCCATATCCCATATCTTTCACCTGTCTCTTTTGCCGCCATTTGATGCCTCTGATAAACTATTGCAACCAGGTAAGATTTACTCAAATTCTTTCTTAATTTTGACATGTTCATATACAATTATGCTCAATAAGTTATTTGTTGTCCTAATTTTTGTGTACAAGCTCGTTGAAATATAAAAAAATTGTTAGGCTCGTAATAGGTACTGTATTTTTAGTTGAGTTATTTGGTAGGTACAAGTTTGATTTGAACATTGTTATATAGATATTGTAAGTATATGGATATATATGCATGAATATGATTTTTCTCAATTTACCGGTCTTTTGTATATTGTCAAAAGTAAGTCAATACGATTAACAAGATATGATTTAATGGTTTGTTATTTGTATGATACTTCTGTACTTAAGCATGTATTTGTTAATTTGTGAATGACGATTTATTGATGAATTCGTGATTTTGCAGAATAATAATGACTACCTCGGAGGATTTGATGATACTGCATCTCTTTATGCACTACTTGAGTACAATTTGATCATTGTATGTCCACATGATGCATTTAACTGTTATGTTACATCAAACAATAGAAAGTACTCCACAAGTTAGCAAGGACTTCAAATTAATTCGGAGAAAAAAGGGGGCTGATTATTTAGATGATACAATAAATGACGGAGATTTAACTCTTAAAGAGCAACTCTGAATGAACAGAAGCACATATGATGTGTTGTGTTAGTTACTTCGCGAACATGGTCTTAAAGACTCGAGAAATGTGAGTGTTGAAGAACAAGTATGTTCTTCTTTCATATATTAGTCGGTTATCAAAAGAACAGATCAATTAAACATACCTATAGAAGGTCAAGTGAAACAGTTATCAAGTACTTCAATAATGTATTGAATTGTGTTCTACGGTTGCAAGGAGTTCTTCTAAAAAAGCCAACACCTATTACTGAGTCTTGTAATGATTATAGGTGAAAGTATTTTCAGGTAAGATTTCATATTTTAAGTAATAAAAAGTGCTTTTATAATTTTTTACGGTTACACGCTTTACTTATTCTAAAAACTTTTTGTAGAACTGTTTAGGGGCTTTTTATGGAACTTATATTACAGTCAGGGTTCCTCCATGTGAGCATGTTAAATATAGAAGTAGAAAAGGTGAGATTGCAACTAATGTTTTAGGTGTATGTATGCCAGACATGATGTTCACATATGTTTTAGCCGGTTGGGAAGGCTCTGCTGCAGATCGCAGAGTACTTCGGGATGCCATAAGTCGAAGAAATGGATTACGTGTTCCTTCTGGTAAAATTAATGTGTTTACTTAGTATAGTCATAATAAACATATGATTGTATATATAACATAAATTAACTTTAGTTCATATATTTAACCAGGATATTATTATCTTTGTGATGCAAGATATACAAATACTAATGGTTTATTGACTCCGCATATAGAAAACGGTACCATCTGGCAACTTGGCAAAATGGGAGACAACCTACTTATCCAAAAGAATTTTCTAATATGAAACATTCAGCGGCACAATGTCACTGATAGAGTTTTTGGAGTTCTTAAGTTGCGTTAGTCCATCTTTAGGAGTCCTTCTTTTTATCCATACAAGATTCAATGTCGTATAATAGTTGCATATGTCCTTTTACACAATTTAATTCGAAAAGAGATGGGTGGTGACTATTATGATGCGGTGTTTGATGATGATCAGGCTAATCAAACAACAACAGACATGAATGCTAATTTAATCGACACTTGTGAACCATCCAGTCACTGGACTGATAAGAGAAATCAAATGGGTGTAACGATTTATAATGATTGGAGAGAAAGTAGAGGTCTTCCTTTTTGGCAGGGGTGAAAATAACGGTTTATTGTAATAGTGACATGTTCTGACTTATTTGTATTAGTGCCTTGTATTCGTTGTTATTTTGCATCAACTAGACATAATGATGCACTCATTTTATGAATTAATATTGAATTGATTTTATTCAATGATATTTTTTTGCATATAACTTTGTTTTCCAAAATATTCTCATGGCATCATCATCCACCACAAAAGGGAAGAATAGGAGGACATGGACATTAGCCGAAGAAAAAGCTCTGATAGATGCTTTCTACCTGATCGTTGCAGATGGTTACAAGCAAGATAATGGCCAATATAGAAACAGATACGTGCTTGAACTAGAAAAATATATAATAAAGTTTTTCTACCAACTAATTTGCATAAAAAGCCACATATTGAATCTAAAATAAAAACTTGGAGAAAACAGTGGGGTTCGATTTATACAGCTCTAACTACTATTAGTATTGCTTGGAATGCATCTCAAAGACACAAATTTGCAAGGTACATCATTTTATTATTTTACTTATTAATCAATGTAATGAACACTTTTATGAGTATGCTACTGGTTTTGAAGTAAGCAAAATTGTATTATAGTCCTGGCTACCTTGTTAATTTGGTAATATTATTGCTACAATTATAATCTTAATTTGCTGAGCATTGTTACATGTTTATAAGTATAGATATTAACTAAAACAATTATATTTTGATTTTGTTAGTTGGTTCGTAGTCTAGCAGTCTGACCTTAATTATCTCAAGTGTAATAAGCAAATTGAAACCAAAACCATATGTGAATATAAGAGAGTTTTAAGCAGCCTGGCCTGTGATGACATACTATATATATTGTTCCATTTTTTTAAGTTATCTTTGTTGGGTTTTCGAGGCTTAATACGCAACGGAAACAGTAATTTAAAGCGATAAAAACAGAAAATTCGAAATGTTACGCAGGATCCATACGAAAATAGAGATTTAATTCGTAGATCAGATGTGTTTATCTTTTCAAACTTTACGAATTGGTTAGCAGATAGAGGTCCTAGCTTTATCAAACACCACATATCCCGCCTTGAGCGATCTACGCCATAGAGGTATCCACACGAACGCTTGAGCAGAGGATGAGGTGTACTAGCACTCAAATCGAATATGTTTCTTCTCTCTCTCTCTCTCTTTGGTGTCTTCTAGGGTTTTGTTTTTCTCTGATAAAAACGTAACACACATAATCAGCCACAAGAGATTGTTTATAGGAGAGAAAAAAAATGAATTCTAACCCTAATATTAATTAGAGTCATATTAAATTGACACAATGGCTGCAACCTATGCAACATGACAGTGCTGCAGGACCATCTACTGATCTCAAATTGACTGAGTCCTTTGACTATGAGGATCAGTTGGATGGGTTCTCCAAAATTGTGCAGCACCTGGCCACTTCTAATATCCCATATGCTGACTATCATGCCATTCTTTTGGAGCTTAAGAAAGACATGGAAACTCAAAGTGCCAAAATAGTCAATGAAGCTAAGGAGGAAAGGAACGTGGATGCTTGGTTAGATGCAGACTACAGCTTAGAAATGAAGGAAACCCTATCTTAAATCAGACAGGAGTATTTGATGTCTCTTGGGTCCTGTTTCAATGATCTCTCACCCACAGCTATCTATGAGGCATTAAATGACTCAACCAAGCTTAATATCAAATGTCTGAATCTTTTAGGCAAAGGAATCCAGAATGAAGTAGAGGAGTTGAAAGCACACAATCTACAGAACATTAAAGAGGGCAAAACCAATTTTCTTCAGGAGCTACCAAAGATCTCTTCAAATTTGAAAGAATGAGCTGAAATCAAAAACAAAATCAGAGGCGTGGAGACTGATTTTGCAAAAATGACAACCACTTGCAAGCAATTCACCAGTATTCTTCCAGAATTAATCAAACACACAATGAATGCCAATGCCAAGTGTGATGTGTTGCGGAAGACTCAGTATGTGAATATGCTCCCAACTGAAGTGCCTCTTCACAAAATGTCTGGAGATTAAGTGAATGCACTCAAGGAACAATCTTTAACTTGCTATTCCTCTACTCAACTATATGACAGAATGCTCACCTTTTAGAAAACATTACAAGAGTTAAAGGAAGAGAATGCTGACTTGAAGGCAAGGTTAGAGAAGGTGGATGAAAAGGTTGAGGTTTTTGCTATAGCTACTAGTGATGTGATACTCACTCAACAACAAATGCTTACTCAAATAATGAAGCAATTGAATATTCCTGTAGAGGCTCCAGTTCCAAAAGTCACTAACAAGCCTAAGGGGGAGAAGAAGAAAGAGAAGGAAAAGAAGAAGGAGAAGGAGAGCAGAGGGAAGGAGATAAGAAAGGCTATTGACCAGAAATATTCAAGGCTAGCCAAGAACAAATAGAAGAGTTGAGAGAAGAAGGTAAAGGGTGAATTCAAATCAATTAAGTTGCCCGAAGTGGAAATGAAAAATGCTGAAGGAAAAACTATGATTGTTCAAAGCACTTTCTTTCCTGGAATAATGTTAAGCCATAAGCCAATCAATTAGGTGCCTATGAAGAAAGATGGTAATCCAGTAGTTGTGGAATTGATGACTGAGGCCAAACTTTAGGAAGTAACCGAGTAAAATGAATATCATGATTTAACATTCCTGAAGTTTCTGAAAGCCCTTAAAGAGGAGGTCAAAGGAGTTCACTTAGAGTACCTTAGACTAATCAAAATGAGAGTGAACTTCTTCACAGTGCTGCCAAAGAAAGTAAATGATGTGTATCTGAAATGGTGTCAAACAACAACAGTCTGATTTGGCATTTGCAATATGACACCTTGGTGAATCTAAAGTACACTGAAGTGGATGCATTTCTCTCTTTTATTAAAAGAAATGGGGTTAACAACAAGAGTCTTTATGATGATCTACTCTCAGTCAACCACAAAGGCTGCCTAAAATTTGTCCAAGACCAAAAAATATTATTTACCAATCTAGAACCATGCCATATGACATAAGTCAGCTAATGATTCCAAGAGACTTGACCATGAAGAACAAAAGCCAAATCATTCAAATTGTTAAGATGATGTAGAAGAAGAAAAGTCAAAGGACAGCTAAAGAAATTGAAATGGCCAGGATGATGAAGGACTTTATATATGCTGGATATCTTCATTTCAAAACTTTCAAGTAGTGATAAGGATGGAAAAAGTAACCTTCTGTAAGTTTTAAATTCAATCAATAAATACATTATTCTAAAAATTCATACAGTTTCTACTGTTTTATCTTTTATGTATAGTAGGCTTGTTAGTAGACTTGAAACTGTGCCTAGGCTACTTACTCGCAATTTGGAGGAGATTGTTAGGCATATGACATGTCTATTCCATCATAACAAGCCTACTCAAGTGACAATGTCACTTTACATGGCCAAATGGATTCTACCATTTGGATTAGTGATATGTTCTTATTGTACTTGTCTTGTTTCTTCAATTATATAACTTTTTCTAGATAGCTCAATTATTATAATGAGCTTAGGAGTTTCAATGCAACATCTATGTAAATATTAGTCATAGAATAAATCATTCTGGTAGAAGTGCATCAAAGATTGTTCTAGAAACAGTTTGAAGAAAGAAGACTATTTGAAGCAAATAAGTTGCAGAAATTTCTCCAAGTGAAATATAGTGAAGTTTAGAAGAGCTACATAGTGAAGTGGTTTAAAGCTTTACCGTGAAGTGGACATATCGTAAAGTACACTATACCGTGAAGTGGACATATTACAAAGTACACTATACCGGGAAGTGGATATAATGCAAAGTGTACTATATCGCTAAGTTAAGAACATCGTGATGATAGCTATATCGACAAGTCTGAATTTAGTCTATACCGTGAAGTATTATATCGTGAAGTCTAAATTTGTAGTATGTCGTGTAGTCATATCGTGATGTCAAGAAAATATCAAAGTTCAAGATATCACCACTAAGAAAAATTCACAACAAGACAAATGGAGGTAAAATTTTATGATTATGGGAAAAAATCACTGTAGTACATTGTACATGGAGGTGGTCCATGGATAGGTGTGAAACCTACAGCTTAACTTCGAGAGAAAGAAATGTAGACACACAGCTAAAGATACGGGAGAGTACTAACAGAATGAAGATGGTCCCCAATAGAGTGGCAACATGTCTTCTCAGTATTGGATAGGACTGTTTGCTGTAAATGGATGTGCAAACTCATTATACAAGGCTATATATATAGTGTGCACATCCTATCTTTAGGTGTGTATGAATAGAGAGAAATATTGTACTGAGAGTTTTTAATTTTCTTCTCCGTAAGCAAACTCAAGAAAGTGTTCTCAAGTAGAAGCCAAGAAAATTACCATTGATTTTCTTGGAGCTGTAGTAACGACTTACTTTATTAATATAATGTAGGTTGGCCAAATATCTTTGTGTTGTTTACTTTCTTATTTTTCAAAAGATATTTGCACTAAGCTTTCAATATCTCAAAAAGTTTTAAAACTAGTCATTCATCCCCCCTCTGCCTAGTTATTTGAGATCCTTCTTTTCTTACAGAATTACTTTTAATGTAAGTAGCATAAATGATCTCAATATAAAATGTTAAAAATCCATGTGCATGGTAGTGACACAATCTAATTAGACAAGAAGGGGTTGGGCTGGGCTGCCAAATTTGAGTAATTTGGATTGTTTAGAAACACAAATGATCTGGGCCATTTATTTTAATTAATATATATTGATACTGACCCATATCGTTTCATATTAAATCTACACGTTTATAACCAAGTTGATTGTAAGCCGTCAAATCTTAAGCTTGACAAATATGCACTATAGATAATAGTGTTATACATATATATTATACACACTTTTCATTTTAGGGTTTCATACCAAACTTAGCCGCTCAATCTCTTTCACGCACCTCACTCTCATATTCTCCTTCTTCAGCCAAATTTTTATTTTTTTTTCATTGATTCATTTGTAAATTTAATCTTCTACGATGATTGAGATGATGGTTTAATAGATATATGTTTATGTTTATCTTAAATCATGATTCTTAATTATTTGATTCATCATTTTTCGCCCGCGTGGATTGTTTCCAATCTCATCTTGATTTGCAGAAGTGTTCAAAACATTCAACGAAAGTACTTAACAATGCTAATTCTATCAATTTGGATTGGTAAGTCCTTATCTAAATTATTTCTGTAGAAACTGTTAAATAAACTTGCATATATACAAAAGGGTGACAATTTTAGCTAATTAATTATCTCTCATCCAATTGTACAGTACCTAGTTTAAAATTTTGAATGTGGATTAACTGTTAATATAAAAATTTATAGTTAAAAATTTTTAGATGAGCCATATTGAAAACTGAATTCGGTCAAAATCATGAATATATAATATGTATGTTTTTTTTAATTTTCAGGGTTATTAATATTTTGAATTGATGTTTTGGGTTTTGATTAAATTTTATATACATCATGGGATTATGGAATAGCTTAATTAAAACTGCATATTTCTGGTTTACTTTACGTTATTAGTTTATATATTGAAGATCTAGTTCGCCAATAGTCTGATTTAAAGATATTTTCGGATTTTAATTTTTTGTTAAATATCTAAATCCACCATGATTCGATCAATTTATATTTTCGGTTTAGATTTTAACCTTTATTGTAGCACAAATAATCTAATCTATTTGGTATGAGTTTTCACCCAAAATGTATTTATTTTTTATGCCTTGAATTTGATTCATGAAAATATTATTGTAAAACTTAATTATTCTATTTTTTTTACTAATATGTTCCCGCTTTTATTTGTAGCAAACAATGAAGAAAATGCTCGATGGTGTGTGATTTGCAGGTAATATGTCTTTTATATTTTTTTGAATTTATGCAATACTTGAAAAACATATTATATATCTAAGATGCTCTAGATCAAAAATCTTGAGAGACCCCTTTGTTATTAAGTGATGAGAGATAAAGTTTGAGAGTAATAAATCATGTACCTTGATGCACTAGAACTACTTCTTCTTAATTCATGTACGTATGTACTAATAAAAGACAACAACTACCACTAAAATCTAATTCTAAAATAATTCTAATAAAAGTTCTAATACAACTGATAAGTGCATAAATTTACATATTTTTATACCTATTTTATTGCTCACTTTCGTATTTTTATTTATTAATTTATCGCATTTACTTTGTTTTGCAGAAAAATAAAAGAAATAATAAAAGGAGAGAAAATCAAGGAAGGGCAAAAGAGGAAAGAGCAAAAAGAGAGAAAAAGAAAAAGGGAAAATAAAAGGGAAGGATGGAGAAGCTTCTAGAAGAGGAATATTGATGATAAGGCTTGGATGA
>PHNY01075957.1:8142-26947 GCA_003724115.2 Anethum foeniculum
TATTTTTCAATTAACATATTTTGAATTAGTATATTCTCAATTTTTAATTAATATACTCATATCTTAATTAATAATTAATACATTCTCGGTTTTTAGTAAATAGACTCTTAACACATAACTTTACTAATAAGAGGAGTTTGCGTTCTCAATAAGTTATTATAATTATTATTATGAATTAAATTATTTTAGTAATAGGTGACAATAACAAATAGGAGGACGTCTTTGTTTTTAATGAAGAGTATACCATTAAGGGGTCGTTTGGTTCATAGAGTGGTATCAGATTGGAATCAGGAATCGGGTTAAGATGGTATCAGATTGAGGTATCATATCTGATATCATGTGTTTGGTTCAGTGCTGGAATGAATATATTTAATTTAACATATTTTTATGTTATTAATTTTAATTAATTTAAAATAATGATTAAATTATATTTATGTATTTCTATGACATTTATTTTATTTTATATGAAATATTTATATGAATTGTTTGAATGTAGATGAAAATAATAATATAAAAAAACTGATTCCTCATACACCTGCCTCTAACCTACCTCCTCACTTGGGTATCAGAAACCCATACCTTGTGGGTTTGAGGTATGGGTTTAGAAAAAATAAATATTCAATCAAACAACATGTATTGGTATATAATCATTAAAACCCATACCTGATACCCACAGAGCCCCAAACAAACGACCGGGTTCTTACTTTTGAAAATAATAATAATAATATGAATTAAATTAGTTTAGTATTTTCAGTGACGGTAATATAAATTTATATATTATACTATTTGGAGGGGGTTCCTACTTTTACTTTTAATAAAGATTAAAGATTAGTTATGTTAATTAATAATAATAATAATTATTATTATTATATCAATTAAATTAATTTAATATATTTAGTGGCATACCGCAGTATACATAGCAAACCATAGCATTTATAGGGGGTTTCTACTTTTAATAAAGAGTATAGATATGGTTAAATTGGAATTTCAGATTACATTTATTGAAACATTTAACAATAAATTTTTCATTCAATTATTCATGACGAACTTAATAAGTTTTAATCTAAATCTTTAGCCTCGTTTATGCGAAACCCTTGCTTGCATATGTTATTGATGTAATTGACGCCTAATAAATTGCTAAAAGGACGATCAGGCCGAATATCGTATGATCATATGATTAAAAAACAATTATGGCATAGGTATCGAGTTTGAACCTTGTCCAAGTGAAGAAGATGCTAGCGTGTTTAATTAGAAAAAATAGAAATGATAAAGATTACATGATCACGTTGTTGAAAGTTACGTGATGGGATGATGAATTTGTTAAATAATATATATGCGGTACAGGCCCTTCCTCTGAAATCTTAAAATTTTAGATGAACCGGTTTCTTAAGATGATATCAGAATTCAGTAGAGACTCGAGGAGAGAGAATAAACATGATATCAGAATTCAGTAGAGACTCGAGGAGAGAGAATGTTAAATAATATATGCTGTGAATTTTAGATGGACCGGTTTCTTAATAAAATTATCACATGCTAAAGTAAAAAATTACAAGAGTTGCTTGAGGATAGGAGTTAGAATTTAATTTTAGGATTTATAATCTCTAATGTTAGATGATGATCATTGATTAATTAAAAAAGTTAGATAATCTTCTCTATCTTATTTTAGAAACAAAGAATTTTTACTAGGGTGCTAATCCTTGACAACCGGGTGTTATATAAGCCTTATCTGCTCCGGAACCTTTAGATCAGTATTTGAAGGGTTCAGATTAATTTTTTTTTTTTTGCCAATCCGTAGAAATTTTCCGCGGATCGAAAATTTGACATTTTTTGCCTTTCCGCAAATTTCCGTGAAATAGCAAAAAAGATCAAAATTTCGATCCGAGCAAAGTTTCCGCGGAAGGGCAAATATATATATTTTTTTAAATCTAGACCCTTCAAATATAGATCCGACACCCCTGGTGCAGTGTGTTAGATAAACTCTCCGCACCCGGTTGCCGGGTAACATGACCCATTCTGCGACATCGCTACTATTTTCTGGGATGATATATATTTGGTGGGGCTCCATGAAGGGGTGCTGATTCTGAAGAGATAGGGGATGGTAAAATAGAGGGCTGAGGTGAAAGGATGGGGGGATGAGTTGACGGGACTGCTGGAACATTCTGAAGTAGTCTGTCATTTTGCGAAAACATTGTGTTCCTGTAGTGGCTAACAAAGATCAGGGACAACTCATCTTTTCATTGGCTGCCTCTTTTCCTTTTCTCTTTGTGGGGTGTTCCTCTCCATCTTTGTTTTTGTCATCCCCACACTCTCTACTTGATTCCTACTTCTCTCTCATCTCACTGTTGATTCTCCAGTTCTCTTTACTCTTTGATTCTCTTCACTTTTCATGCTTTCTTGCATTACCTCACCAGGTTTGTTTCAGCTTTCTCTTTACTGTACTTTCCTATTCTGTTTTATCTTACTGTGTTTAGTTTGTTTGATATGGTTATTTTAGATTCTTGATTTTTGTTGGTCTCTAAAGCTTTTATATTTAGTTTATTAAAAGAAAATGAAATGTTAAGGGGTTGATATAGGGCTAATCTTGTTTTTTCCAGCTAAAAAAGATCAATACAGTACTTGTAGCATGGGGGGTTTTGTGGTGTCTTTGTGTTGTCTGTTCAGGTTTTTGTTTCTTGGCCTGTCAAGTACTACAAATTTTGATGCTTTCTGTGTTTGACCACTTCTCTTTTGTAAAATTTTCACTTTTTTACTACAGTGGTATAATATGTTTTTTTCATGATCTTGTTGATTTGGTGAAAGCTTTAACTGATGCAAACGTGATATTTTTGCTGTGTGTGTGTGCAGGATCTGTGAGACTCTAAGGTTGGGGAATATTTAATGTATGTATACACACAGATTTTTATATCTATAAAGAATTGAACAATCAAGGGTGGGTGTGGGTTGTCAGTGTGATAAAGTGGGAAGAGGTTAAAGTATATTTAGAGTTTTAAAAAGAGTGAACCATTACCTGTCTCCTTGCCAAACCATTTCTACCCGTAGTTCTTGGGCTGTGTTTCCAAGCAAGGTAGCAACTAAAACTCTTCTTTGGTTCTCTTAGTCTATTACTGTTTAGTCCCTCTCTTCATTTCTCTCATTTCTTGAAAAGATTCGGTCATACTAGGAGAACTTTTTTTTTTTTTTTACCTTCTTACCTTGCTGAAAATCAAATAAATCTGTATTGAGTTACCACATCTGTCATACCCTTTTGTTTCTTTAAAAATATACTTCTGTCAGCTTCTTTTTGGGTTAAGATTTGAGATCTTAGAGGTTGAAACTATCTGCAAGTTTACAAGATGAAGTTTATGAAGCTTGGATCTAAACCTGATTTATTTCAGACTGAAGGAGATAATATAAGGTCTGTATCAGATCCCCTTTTCTTGAATCCTAGTAACTCTGGTGATATTTTGATAAATCATTTCAAATGCTTGTGGTTTTATTGTTGATCTTCATTATTCTCTATCAGAAGTCTGCTGTACAAGTTTTCTTTTTGTTGTTTTATGTTATCAATTCTTGTTTATTGAATATGGTACCCTTTTGTATCTAGTCTCTATAGCTTACTGTATGTTGGATAGATAGTAGTCTCAATTAGGAAGCATAGCTTTTTGGTTTAACAGATCCATTCGCAAAGTAAAAAGTAAGGGTTAACCTTGTTAGTGTGTAATGGTTTTGTGACTTCTAGCCTTTAAAATAATGTGATCATAGTAAAAACAGAAACAAATATAAGATCCCGATAGCATCGTGGTTAACATTTTTAAATATGACATTCCTGTTAGTTACAAGTTACAACATCTGTAATCTGCCGATTGTAATTCCATGAAGTTCTGTACACCCAAAGGTCATACTACTAAAACGTATTAAGCAAATCACACAAACCCCCTACACTGAAGTTGACTATACCGAAATTAAACTATAAACTGTAGTCTATTGCAGAGATAACAACCTAATTTTCGCATCATATAACTTATACTCAGGAACTATTTGTTATTTTATCTTGCATACTTAAATCTGGTTTTATATTGTTCCTTCACATTCTACAGCTTATGTTCTACTGATGATCGGAAGACTTTGCTCTTGAGTTCTTTTTCCAGTTTAATGTACTCATTTGAGAAGTTGTTATCATCAATAATTAGTGCAACATCTTTTTATTCAGGTATGTAGCAAGTGAACTAGCTACAGATGTGGTTGTCAATGTCGGTGATATCAAGTTTTATCTGCACAAGGTATGAAATGACTAAATCCGTTTATAGAGCCAAGAGGCATGCAGTCAGAATTGTGCTCTTTTTTATTCATCAGTAGGCGTCATAAAGTTGGCTTGGCTATGAACTTCAGCAGATTCTTAGATTTTGTTTGTTAGGTAGAGATTCATATAACAAAGTGATGTACATGCATAAGCGATTCGTTCTGGAAGTCTGTCAAGTGTCATTGTTAATCTTAATGTTATTCTTTGATGTTCAATGTGATTGTACAAAATTTTAATCAAATACTATCTGAACTCTTAAAATGCTGCCGAATTTTCCATTAAAGCTCATTCTGATTAAATTTGTACAGTTCGTATCAAACTGCATGCTTTGTATCTCCTACCATTTGTTATTAATATCACAGTGTTTCTTTCTTCGTTAATAATGACGACAAAAATATTTGCAGTTCCCGCTTTTGTCCAAGAGTGCCAAATTGCAGCAATTGGTTTCCATGGCAAGCGAAGAAATTAGTGATGAGATAATGATTCATGATATCCCTGGTGGACCTTCTGCGTTTGAAGTATGTGCAAAGTTCTGTTATGGTATGACTGTCACCCTCAATCCATACAATGTAGTTGCAGCGCGTTGTGCCGCAGAATACCTGGGAATGTATGAGACTATTGAAAAGGGAAATCTAATTTACAAAATAGAAGTTTTTCTCAACTCCAGCATTTTGCGAAGCTGGAAAGATTCAATTATTGTTCTTCAAACAACGAAGTCTCTTCTTCCCTGGTCCGAGGAGCTCAAACTAGCCAGCCACTGTCTAGACTCCATAGCTTCCAAAGTTGCCATTGATGTTTCCCAGGTGGAGTGGTCATACACTTACAATCGTAAAAAGCTACCATCTGAGAATGGAAATGATCAACAATGGAATGGTGTAAGAAAACCTCAGATGGTGCCAAGAGATTGGTGGGTAGAGGATCTTTGTGAGCTCCAAATTGATTTATACAAGCAGGTCATAGAAACTATAAAAGCTAAAGGAAGAACTTCTGCCGATGTTATAGGAGAATCCCTGAAAGCATACGTTATGAGGAGGTTTCCAGGTTTGAGCAAGGGTATTATACAGGGTGGTGATATCAATAAAAGTCGTTCATTAATTGAGGCGATCATATGTCTGCTTCCCGTCAACGAGAGCAGCGTGTCCTGCAGTTTCTTACTCAAATTGTTTCAGGCGTCTATTTTGTTGGATTGTGGGGAAACAGAAAGAATGGTACTCATGAAACACATTGGTAGGCAGTTGGAAGAGGCAACAGTTTCTGATCTTCTTATCCGAGCTCCACAAGGCGAACCAACAGTATACAATGTAGATGTGATGAATAACCTCGTGGAGGAGTTTCTGGTGCAAGAGTTGCCTGATTCTCCTAAAGAAATTGAATGCGAGGATATTAAAGTTCCTCGGTTCATATCTAGTTCATCCAAGGCGAAGGTAGCTAAGCTGGTTGATGGATACCTTGCTGAAGTCTCTCGAGATCCAAATCTGCCTATGTCCAGTTTTGTTGATCTTGCAGATAAGGTGTCAGGTTTTGTGAGACCAAACCATGACGGACTTTATCGTGCCATCGACATGTATCTAAAGGTTAATCTCAAACCATTGGTACTCTTTACGAAATAAATCACGAGGACAGTTTGAAAACATGATAGTGAAGAGCCTTTAAATGTAATTAATGTCAATTTTGTGTTTTCACTGATTGAGTAATTGATAATTGTTTTTGTTTGGCAGGAACACCCTGACATTAGCAAGAGTGATCGAAAGAGAATTTGCAGGCTGATGGACTGCAAAAAACTATCAGCAGATGCGTGTACACATGCAGTTCAGAACGAGCGACTTCCAATGCGTGTGGTTGTACAAGTCCTCTTCTTTGAGCAGATGAGGGCCACATCATCTGGTGGTGGAAGCACACCTGATATACCCGGGTCCATTAAGACATCACTTCCAGGTGGTTCTCATGGAAGCTCAAGGTCCACTACAACCAACACTGAGGAAGACTGGGATTCAATTCCCACTGCTGAAGAGCTCAAGGCTTTAAAAGGTGAGCTTGCTACTCTAAGGTTGAGGGATGAGGGTAATGCGAATGAAGGTGTAAAAGATAGTGAGAAACTTGCAGGCAATCGGTTGAAAGGCATGCTCATGTCCAAAAGAATATTTTCAAAGCTTTGGTCAAACAAAGACAGACAGAGTGACCTCAGTAGCTCTGAAACCTCAGAGAGTCCTACTTCGACGCAAGAAACAAAGTCTACAGCTTCAAGAAGTCGAAGACACTCATTGTCGTAGTGATCACAGAATTTCGCACGATTGAATTTATTAGGATAATAGAAACCCGCTGACTGATGTCCACTGACCGAAAGACCAAATGGCATGAAAAAGTTTAAGCACGGGGAAACTCAAGATTTATGTTCTTGGTGCAAGAAAAACAGCTGGAGGATTCATTTTTAGATTAAGTTAACCGTTCTTCCCTAATTTCATTTTGTTTTAGCTGTCCTGTAGAGAAATGAAACCTATGTAAGTCTATGTTTTAAACAATTGGTTTCCTTGAAAACCCAGTTTTGTTTGTGCCGTGCTATTGGAAAGTAATGCAAAGTTCTAAGTTCCGCGTGGGGTATATTCCAGTTAACGGCATCTAAAAACAATGCTCAAATATAATGCTGGACTTAGACTGTTACCACTGGTCGACGTCGACCTATAGATCACCAGTAGTCTGTTAAAACGGCAATAATAATTTTTTTCCATTTTTATTGCACTTCGAAAAGTTAAGATTTTCACGGAAACAACTTCTCTAGTCATCGGAGTAGGGGTACTACATAGCATACAAGTAGCTTCACCGGCCCCTACACCAATACAAGTTTTCTACTCTTTCGGAGTAGTATTTAAGCATGTTCTGCGTTCATGTAATTTTATCTTGATCTTGTTTTGAGTGAGAAAGGCACATATGTTTGGTTTGATGTTTGATATAATGCCTTGTGAAAGTTTTCATCAAAAACATGATATTCCCAGTAAATGTCGTTTGTATCTCATGATATTCACTTTTAAGGATCATATCTTCTTTCACTGCAGTTTGTAGGTGTGAATAATAGTAGTCGTCTGAATACAGTCAAGTTCAGAATCAGAATGTGAGACCATATTATTTCAAATTCTGAAAGTAACTTGGACCTTGACTTGACCATCGTTATCATGCTAGATTAACAATGGTAACTAAGTAAGTGTATGTCAATTATCAGAGTAGCTTATGCTCTTCACATGACTATCCTCAGAAAATAATGTAGTCAATGCTGTTGTGCAACTGCAAAGTATTTCCCCTCTATTTCATAAGTGAAAAGATAAAAGCAATTCCTCTTTCTGCGGGCTTCACCGAAAGAAAGTAACCATACAGCATCGTGCTAGGTGGAAGCATAAAACATAGCCAAAACAAAAAAGAAGAAAAAAAGGTGGAAGCATAAAACAAAATGCATTCCTTGTTAGAATAGAATGTAAAGATCCAAATATGTACTGGGTACTTAATGGCATCAGAGGTATGGTCGGCG
Source organism: Anethum foeniculum (assembly GCA_003724115.2). Lineage (NCBI taxonomy): Eukaryota > Viridiplantae > Streptophyta > Magnoliopsida > Apiales > Apiaceae > Anethum > Anethum foeniculum. The sequence continues at coordinate 15,939 of PHNY01075957.1, forward strand.
GGGTTTCAAGTTCGACTCAATGCCTCTTCTAATATTCTTACAATTTATTATGAATACGAAAATAAATTATTACCCGAAAGATGGATGTCCGTAATTCACTCTTAGACCTATAAAAGGGTTTTCGAGCGTGAGGAAGTGTTACTAAGACATAGGAGCTAGTTACTCAACTTACTCTACATCCCTAACTTTGCCATGGAAACCACTTCTGAACATATAAATATGTGAATGCATCTTTATCTCGCAATTCACATCCACCAATATGATTCTCATATACATGCTCTTCACTTTTGTTGTATTACAATTTACAATTTACAAGGACACCGTTGTGAGGACAGGAACCCTTTTATTTCCTAGCTACCACATTTCTTTGGTAACAAGAAGTCGAGATACTTGGATACTTCACTGTAAATATAACCTTTCCAGGATTTTATATTCTAACAGCTTACAGGTTAATGAATATTTCTGGCGCAATAAGAAATTGATTTTGATGGACTCGTGCGAATGTATGAATTATGATTAACTTTCAAAAAGTTAGAAATGTGAAGGAATATATTCATCACAACTCAAGAGCATCATCCCATAATGACATTGCCTTTTCCTCCATTTTTTTCAGCTGAGCGCTAAGATTATACTCCATTCCCTAGTGTCAAATATTGAGTCATCATTTTTCTATTCAGCTAAACATTAGTAGTAGATTCTAAAGGCTAAAAGAGAACATGATCAAGTAACTTAACACTTGGGCCACAAAAGCCATTTACTTTTTTCACACTATCAAAGTTCCCTTGGATCAACAAAAATGGACAATCCAGGTTCTGATTTTGTCCAATCACCAACATCTCCATCACTATAATCTTCCAAAAGCCTTTTAAGGCACCACAAGTCGGCGCAAGATAGCTTCTTCCAGTGAGGAATTCCTAACATGAGCGGCTCATTTCCCGAGACTTCAGTTGCCACCACTCCACATCCATACTCTTTAGCCAAGTTATGAGCAAACCCACACAAGGCCTTAGTTAGTTTCACAGCCAACGGCCCATTACCACCAAGCCCATACAAAAAGTGAAACCCAAAAGGCCTAAATAAGTCCGGCACCGATGGTAATTTCAACCACGGCAATGCACGGTCTAGTAACCTGCTGGTTTTACAAAACCCTCTTCTAACCATCGACGCGCCTTTCACTTCAAGTGTATACACGTCCTTACAATTCCACACACTCATCACGGCCCATGACAAAGGCGGGCTAGATAAAAACCGGTCTAGCCCGGCCCATTCTTCATTACTATTAATAGCAAGAAAGGTGCCCAAGTTAAGCTTATTGTTCAATATAGAACCAATGTCTCTAGGAAAGAACTCGGTGGTTGAGAATCGGCGAGTGTAGAGTGACTCGGCTTCTAAAGGAGCGAGTTTGATGATGCTGACTCGTTTAGTGACTCGGACATTATGAGCAAAAACAGGCTGAACGAGGATTGAAGGTGTGCGAAACTTGGAGTAAGCGCATTTTTTAGTGAAGAGATTGACGGAAGCGTCGTTGTCACTTTCTGTGGCCATGTATGCATATTCAGCACCCTTTTGTCTGAACCATTCTTCCATTTTTTGTACCAGCTTTAAACCTATTCTCATTCGCCTGTAAGAAAAAAATTTGTACAGACTTTTCAGACACCATGCTACGTTCGTATTTGTGTTATTTATTTTTTACATACACAATGATAAATGTTGCAATGAAAGGACAATAACGTTTTCATAATTTAATGAGTTAGAAATTTGGTAAAAATCTAATGATTGGCGCATTTTAGCATTTATTGTTATTTGTATGGGTATGTTAATAGACGTGAGAGAGAGAGAGAGAGAGAATAGAAGAAATATATATGTACCTATGAGAAGGAGAGACTCGAAGACCTAAGATGTAGGCGAGTTTAGTGTAGATGGGGCGATGAGAGTGGGGACTTGTGGGATTCCTGGGCAGTTTTTTACCACAAGTAGCAGTTTTGATGCAACCCCTTACTATTCCTACTATTTCTTTCTTCCCTTGTCCAACTTCTATCTCAGCTACCTGTAGCACATCATCATGTGTTTTAGTATACATGTATGAGAGACAGAGAGAGAGAGAGAGAGAGAGAGAGAGAGAGTACGTACGAGCATGAGAAAAGAAGGAGTGTTGCGAATCCTGCAAAGAGGGTCACCAAGAAGATCAGTGAAGAGAGACAGTTTAGCACTGGGTCCAACTTCACACCTTCGCTCCAACTCCACCACTTGTTTGCAGTCTTTTTCAGCATCATACTCTCTAACTACCAATTCTAAACAACCATTCTCTACCATCTTTATTTCTCAACTAGGATTACTACTACTATATAATCAGAGGATATATATGCAGAGTGAATACGAGATGATGAAAGTATTTAAACGACTGTTCACACTCTTCACCTTCTAGTTATAAATGATGAATGATTGCGTACTTATTGTTAAGCCTATTCCTGCTCTTATATACTCATTCTACGGTCTTTTTCTACCTTTTTTATGTACAATATTATTAGTCTTTTAAAACTACAAGCCATATTATATTTTAATAAGCTGTTAGATATTTATAATATTCTAGTTTCCTTATTCTTGTTCTCATAGTTTAATGAATGAAAATTGTTATGAAATTCTTCGAATTATAAAATGTAGTTATGCTTTTTCTGGGATTCTAAATAATGTGCGTGTATGGATATGGACATTTTAACTGAATCCTTTCGTCCCAGGGTAATTTTTCAAATGAATAAAACATGTTCACCTTTCTCTCTAGGTAGCATGGTTACGGATTTTGAAAATCGGAATAAAGCGGCTGAGGTACCAATTTTTGATTTATCGACTGATTTTCAAAAAATTAAAAATTTTATCAGTAATTTATCGAGGATTTATGAATTGGTCAAATATTTTTGTACAATTTATTAGTTATTTATCGATAATTTTTACAAAATCGACTAATTTTTATAACAGAACTCGGAAAGGATAGTAATAAATATTAGGTATCATTTTTTGTCACCTTAACAATTAAATATACAGGGGTATTACCTGTGTACATATTTCCAAAATTAATACTTATTTTAAAAAGGATATTCCCAATCAAGCATCACAGTCGACTGCCTCACACGTAAACTTACGGTAAACACCAACTTAAGGAGACTTGACTTCTAACAAGTTTAATTTAATTTATGTGTCTTCTACCAAAGCACCTTACTGAGTAAATTTCGGAGAACATTGTATCACCTGCGCAACGAATAACGTGTGTTACTGAAGATCTTAACCATAATATATACCACTGTACATATAGTTTTGGGTATCTCAGTCAAAAACTATATATACCTCAGTTCTATATGTATCGTCATTTCAAAATAGATAATCAATAATTTATATATTTTTGTGAAAATTTGATCAGTTTATCTCCACAAAGCTTTGTTATAAAAATTGGTTGATTTTTTAAAAATCACCAACAAAAATCGCTGATAAATCCAAAAAAAATATGCTTATTCACAATTGTTTAGGACACTGTCGTGGAGAAGCCGTCGATTTACTGAATGTGGCTTGGTTACTGAAGATTAGATATGCATCTCCAGAGCTTAAACGTGATCTTCTTATCTATATCACAGCTACGGGGCTACTATAGTACTATACTAGACTGTTATATATTACTGTGCATGAAGTCAAGTAAATGTTACAGCCTATACAGTACTGCTGCGCATGTCTCCTTATCTTTTCAGCTTTACCATTGTCTTGATGATCCCTCGTGTAAAAAGATAAAACACATGATCTGAACGGATGAAATTGGAAGGACTCTGATTTTGACGGTGAAGATCGCTTTGCTTGTTCATAGGTTAAGCTAGTACTACTTAATTTGCCTTATCTTAGCTAGCTCTAATACAATACCTCTTGTGTCCTATGTGCACAGAGTTTTGGATACGCCTACTTTAGGCCTCTATAGCTGTACTTGAACAACTGAAGTTACTAGTTTAAATTATTACTGTAAGTTTCTGGAGAATAGGAGAGTACCCCGTATCTTCATTTTCTCATTCACATCTTTTGTTTACTTTGCCAAGTTCTCAATCACATATTGCAACTCGTATTGCAATTTAAGTTTAAAATCTTAATTGATAAAATTATGAATAACTGTAATTATTTAAAATTGAATTTCAAAACGTTTCCAAATTTCACATGTCATGCTCTGATTGGCTATAATACAATTAAGTAAAATGGATCCCATGCATCGGTATCAATTTCACCCATTGCAATAGTATAAATTGTCACATTCACATCATTTTGAAATTATTTTTTGTATTCAAATTTGGGTCCCCTGTTACTACTATTAAATTATTTCACAGGCTTGAAATCAATGTTATAAAAATTAGTAATCAGAATTAATTGGTAACCGTATTTTTTTAAAAATTAATCGATAAATCCAAAATTAATCGTAAGAAAAAATAGGATGTTTTTAATATTTTAATTATATTTAAGATATTATCTTGATTTTATTAGTTATTTATTAATTAATATATATGTATCATATTATATATTTCATAATTATTGAATTTAATTAAAATTCTATTTTATATATGATAATTTATTCGTTATATACTGATTAAGATAAATTCCAATTAATCGAATTTTAAATTCGTTCCACGTACCTTATTAAAAATTAATGGATAAAATCGGAAACTCCTGCGACCATTCCCGGCATATATTGGTTGCACGTAAATATAAGTTTAAATTCATAAATGTTTGTTCGGTATTAAAGGCTTTAACAAGCGTTTTGTCCAGTGGAATGCTCACAAGTCACAACGTCCAGCTTCTTCTCTGTACACGAAAAGTCTTTCTCATGAAGTAATCTACTCCTATTATTTATCCAATAACAAAATAAAATCCAAATCCATAAAACGCTCAAATCTTTTCAGTTTTCAGCAGTCACTAGAAAATGTAAAGCATGCTGCCCATGCGTCACCACGAAAACAAACGACCTGTATATATTGCAAATAAAATAAAGATTTTTCTGGACCATCTCGTAAGCTTTTGAAAATTTATGTAACTGACCTTCACTTTATTCAGTTGCAAATAATGATTCGTCATTTTAGGAATCCTTGTGTGTTTATCATTTTTATATACTTAACATAAATACAATTAAGAATACTAATTTCAGGGTGTGATGTTAGATTGAAAATGAAAGCAATGGCAGAGAACCAATAATATGTAGCTTTCATTAGTTTGGACGATACGGACATCACTGTTATGCATAATTTACTAACTCGTGCATGCAGGACATTCCGTTTTGTTTATGATTGCGGTGCACTATAATTATTAGAAATTATATATGTGATGTCTGAATATTATAATCTAAATAATGCAAGCGAAATTTCTAGAAACTAGCTACATATTATATTAGCGGGATAAGATAACCTAAGTAGTTAAGGATTTATCTATTATAATCATGAATTCTGAGTTCGATTTTACTCATACTCTCGTAGGTATTATATATTCGATGTCTAAATATTATAATGTAAATAATGTAATTGATGAGAAACGTAACTATGGGCACTATAAAATAACTTAGGTGGCTAAGGATTTATTTATTATAATCCTGAATTCTGTGTTTGATTCCCGCTTACTCTTTAAAATAAAATAGATACTCATTTTTATAAGATATATAAATCTAATTATTAAAAAGAAATACAAATCACATGATTAAAATTGTTATTGTGCGGTCTTGAGAATTGGCTGATCATGATCCACGTTAAAACGATTAGTAAACTGAAAAGAAAGCGAGAAGTGTATTTTGGAATTAGCTGTGGACTGTGCTAGCAATAAGTTTTAATAATCGGAATAGACAATAAATTAATTGATAAATTTAAGTGATTCGTTAAAAAGGGCAACTTAAAGCGAGAGAGAAGTTGGAACTAATCCTGCATGAAATGATAAATCCTGCATTGCATGTATTTACATCCAAAAAAACTGACCCGGGAAGCAGTGGCAAGAATTTTGAGACGTAGCTTTCCTCAAGCTAACATCGCTTGGATGGGTTATATATGATCCCTGATAATTAATTATTAGGAACTATTATGGGTTCTTTATTTTTTGTATTTAATTTCTTTGTTATGTACCCTAAATATATTAGAAGTTTATAGTATTCTTCATGTTTCGTTACTGATGGTACTATTGTCATTCTAGTATACTTACGTTAAGTTAAATATTTGTAATTTGACAAGTCCAGTAGTCCACAACCTACTTTTAGCATCTTTTACTGGGTGTTGTGCCCTACATGTCATTTAACAAATGGGTTCACACTTGGAACCTTTAAGATTATAATTAAATTATCAAAGAACCGGGATAATCATAGTACAAATATAAATCTATACATCTATATGTATGTATATTATTGAAGACATCATTTTCGCGGTGATGGTGGTCTTTGTTGCTGTCCAGCCTTCGCATTGTCGTCTCTTGATGGGGTTTTGACCATTTAGTTAGATTGAATATGTCGACAAAGAATCAAATATTACCAACATACATATATTTTATAAATTCTAGCTAGAGTGAGCTGCATGCATGTGTTGTAAATTACATTTGAAGAGCTGGCCACTTGTGCGGGTAGTGGGATTTGGGCCGTATTAGATACGGGTTAGGCACGGAAATATTAATATTGGACCGTAACGGAAAATCAACGAGCCGAGTTTAAACTAGAATAGTGCAGCTCGTAATCAGTGCTGTGAGTCACGAGCCACTGTATGAGCCGGGCTTGTGCGGGCCGGTCATTTCATTTAACCCGTAACTAGAACTAGTTTATCAACAACTTAGGCACGGTTTTTGAACCGATTCGATTTCGGATCGAATAAAATCGGGTTTAGATACGAACTGATCCGACTGGACAAGTGGCCCGCTCTGTGAGCAGCAGAGCTAGGACCACAATATTAATCTAAAAGAATTAACTTCCTAATACCAAAGCTAATTAAGTAAACAAGTATATTAAGTATATATGGTTGTCGACCAAATCAAGCTGGCTAAGATATAAGCCTAACTAGAATGGAAATACAGTAAAAATCAAACAAACATAAATCTAGACAGTTGCCTTGGGACAATAATTCCAACGATCTTGTTCCCCTTTCATATCATCTAACCTAGGGTCCGTACTAAAAATTTGACCAAAAATATACCCATATCCAACGAACACAGAGCACAATGCACTATGTTAGCACAGTTGGAAACAGGAACAACTCATAATTGCAAATTTTATTCCTAATCTGTCTTGCACCGCGGAAACTAAGAAATTACCTGGTTGTTAATGTAAGATTGCTAGTAACTCATAAGTTCAATTAGTTTGTGTTTGTTAATCTACAAGTAGATGCCATTGTTTAAAAGATTAGGGTGAACAATAATTACTACTTAATTAGTTAATTAAGAACATTGAACGGATTAGTTCTCACATTTGACCCGGCAACATTACTGGATTCTGGGCTCCCAGATCAATAAAATACTAACATTAATAATAAAATCATTACAAGCAGTTTTAGATTTCTTCTTGTTCCATGTTTTTGGGGTCTCTTGAATTTGACCATTTAGGTCCGACTGTAAACAGTAAGTACCTACATGGCTGCATGTTCTCACCTGAACACATATACACACATGCACATAACACAGTGATTTTTTTTTTTTTATAATCTGGTGTTCAGGTCAGCTTGCGCGCACCTCGACTAAGCCCTAACACACTCGTACCCCCGAGCTGACAGTTCACTTATTTCCGTGTTTTTGAGTGAAAGCGAACCTGTAATCTCGGGATAGTAAATCCTAAGTCACGGTCTCAACCAACTAAAACAACCGTAACGAGTCATAACACGTGAATATTCACATAGGAAGGAAGAGGAGACAAATGTAGAGTGAAAAATATTTTACATAGATTTGGTATGTGCCCTCTCCAGTGCCACTTCCACCGGCCACCTTCTATAAAGCTTTATCGACATCTCTACATTCTCGAAATAACTAGTTGGGGTCCATCATATTATCATACTTGTAACAACTACATTGACTAGAGAGTCGAAATGATTTTTAAAACTACTTGATGTGTAGTAGTACTAGTACAATATGCTAAAAATGTCCTTCGTTTGAGCTTCAGATGTGCTGTGTGAACAAGAACCATTCAGTTATTTATACCAACACATGCTTTTTCTGAAAGTTGATGTTATTCTGATATTGCACGAGTATAGCCAAATTGAAGCTTGACTCTCTTATTTGTTTGTTGTCCAATATAGTATATATTAGTATCTCACCGGACCAACCAATCTATCACTTACAATCATTGTTAACTGGAACATATATAACCAAGTTCTTATATATATGCAAACGAGGAAAATGCAGTATTATTGCTGTGCATGTATATATTGGCAAAAAATATATGAAATATTTTTAAATAGAGTGCTGTATTCTCCATATAAGTAAATATATTTTGCTTTGTAATATTGCAAGTCATCGCATGCATGACGCATCAATTATTCAGGAATAATTGTAAGAAACAGAGAATAACTAAGAAATAATAAAAAAAATGAAACTTTTGAATTTGAAGTTAATTAGATTGTACCAATGTTTTAATAGCTCACAAGAATGGTTGATGGATTGGTTACATGATCTATCAAAGAAGGAAATGCTAACAAATTCTAATTTAAAGGTCTGGTTAAAGATTTTGTTAGCAAAAGGGCGTGGAAAATAATCTTTAGATAGTGGTTTATCATTTGTTTGTTTTGTTAGGTAATTGAATTAGTTAGGTGATTTTCTTATGATTATCCTGTAAAGAGAGTTTAGTACTTTTTAAATTTACATTTGCCACCTATACTTCTGTTGCATTGTTTTTTTTATATATTTTTATAAATAAAAATACACTTTTCTTGTCAAAAAAGTTGGGGGAAAATTTTTTCGAAATGACACATGATATTTTAAAATTCAGGACCGACCCTGCTTTATTTCACATTTTATATTTAACGGGAGATCCAAATTATCTTACATTTTAAAAAAAATATCTAATCATCAAAACTTTTGTGTTGCAGAGCAGTCTGAGTGCCGGTTCCGCCCCTACATATGTGCATATCGTATATACATGCACATGTGAGTGAGTGTGTTACTCCTATTTGCAAATAGATACGGTTCCTGTAGTATCTTAAATCTTCTGGGGTTCCAAAATGCTTGATTATGTTTCGTTTATACCACACAGGACTGATAATATCATTAATTAGCAAAAGCACCTTGTCTTTACAGCTAATTATACTTGCGATTCAGTTAGCTGGGAGCTGGGTAACAATAATCTCGTTATGTTCTTCCATACATATGCGGGTTGCATTAATGGATAGACGCGTATACCCTAAACATGGACCTTGCCAGATGCTTAATCTCAATACTCAACCAACTTGATTATCAGTTCAAGGAGACAAGGAAGCATTACAGATTATAATTAAGCAATTAGGTTAATTAATCACATCATTGACTGCATGTGACTATGTTTAACTGTCATTTTTGTTACTTGATTTAAGAAACCCGTTCTTGGTTATGCAGTCGCTAGACAGCTTAGGCTTGGTCGCTCAACTGTTTTGATATTACCCGACTTAATCACTGGTGAATTGGTGCTGCATGCACGTTCTGTTACTAATCAATTGCTTGTTGTGTGTGTGTAGGTATGTGTAAGATTTAGGATCTTATAGAAACTTACATTTGCTGTATTTTTTAATTATGACACCTGTCGAAACAAGAGAATTTACATGTATTGGAACCTGCAAATCGAGCAGCTGAAATTTGACAGCAGTCAGATGTAATTTAGTAATTTACTGACTTAATATTCACTCCTCCTCCGTCCCTCTCATTTCTTTACATTTCGGAGATAACGTTTATCATGCATTCTCATTTCTTTACATTTCGGAGATAATGTCTCACTACAAAAAAAACGGTCATTTCCTACCAAGCAAATCTTACCAGAAAAATTTGGTAGGAAATGACCAACTATTTCCTACCAACGCGTAACCTGGGAATTGCTCCAGGTGAGCCCAGAGTTTGTACACACAAGCACCAAAACCTATCAATATTGGTAGGAAACTCAATTCCTACCAATATTGGAAGGTTTTGACCGAAAATTGTTACCAGAATGGCCCCACCATCCACATCATCAGCCCCACATTTTTATTTTGAATAAACTTTTTTTCAAAAAATGAAATAATATCATTTTTCTGGGAACAATTCCTACCAGATTCGGTAATAAATTAAAACCTACCAATATTGGTAGGTTTTGACCGAAATTTTTAACCGAAATGGCCCCACCGTCCACAGCCCTCACATTTTTAAATGAATAAAACTTTTTTTCCAAAAAAGAAATAACATCATTAATTTATGAACATTTCCTACCAGATTTGGTAGGAAATTAAAACCTACCAATATTGGTAGGTTTNNNNCTTGTTACCGAAATGGCCCCACCATCCACATCATCATCCCTCACATTTTTAAATTAATAAACCTTTTTTTTCAAAAAAAGGAAATAATATCATTATTGTAATACCCCGTAATTTCAGAATTCAGTATAATTATTATTTGGATGTTTTATGGATTTAAAAAGGGTAAAAATATGGATAATTTATCCCTGCGTCATGTTTTTGTTATTAATATGCTCAATGTGCTAATTAATAGTTCGGTATCGGTCCCTGTTAGTGTCTTGAAAGTATCTATTATTTTTATTATTTCAAAATTATATTAAAAGCATATCGTTTTATCATTCTTGGTAAATTGAGTTCGTTTTAAAATTTTAAGGATCGAGTAAATATTTTATCTGTGCCAAAATTTTATTTGGATTCAAAAACGTTATTTGTTCAAATTATAAAAGATTCAAAAAATAATATTTTGCAAATTGTTTAATTACATGTTAGATGAAATATTATGTGTTTTAATTGCTACGTGTTACGTGTGCATATTTCTGTGATATTTACGTATTTTGGTTTATATTATAATTGTTTTCGGGGATTATT
>PHNY01075991.1:4647-27993 GCA_003724115.2 Anethum foeniculum
GTTTCTAATATATTTATGAATCATTTCTTTGCCATCCCAAGAATATTCACTTTTGGAGGAATTTTCTCTTCTTCAGGCAGTGTAACTGTGTAAATCACAATTCAAATAATATCTAGTTTCACCTCTCCTAGGTTCTTCCCTTTTCAGGTGCATGTGTTTCAGCTCATTATGTGGTTCTTGCAGTTTTGTTTTTGTTATTGATTCCACTTTCACATCAATCTCCTAAATCCTGCGCTTGGAATTCTACCTATCCAAACAGGGGTTCTGTTTCTCATTGAAGGGATTGTTGGCTGTTTCAGCTCTAAGCTGTCTCAAGTATACAGCTCAGCCTGCAAGTTCATGTCAGTGGCAAGGTCTTTTAGCAGCATCAATTTTTATCATTAATCTCCGTTGCTCGCAATATCTGCCCATTTATCTAAATTAGTTTGGTGGTGTGTATTAAATAAGTACGTATAATTAAATATGTATTCATATTTTTATTTAATTTAAATATAGGACGAGGTCTAATAAAATAATATGAAAAGTCTAATAAACTTAAATTTTATTTTATAGGGGCTAAAATATTTTTTATAAGGTTCAAGTATTACATTTATAAACATATAGATAAAAATATAATTTTTAAAAAAAATGTTATATAGACATGCATCAATATTTTCATACAAATGTGTGTTTCTTTTTAATTGTCACATTTGACTTTTGGGTAGTTAAATTGATCAAATTTTAAGTGAAACTTTCCGACAAAAAAAAAAAGTTTAAGTGAAACTTATAGATATTTTATGATTAAAAAATAAAAAATAATATTGTTAGAAACTATATTTAATCTATTTTAATATATAATTTTCACTTTTTTAAATTAATATCAGATTAATTTTTAATTCTTGATTAAAAATTGATTAATTTGATTACTAAAAAATCAAATATGATAACTAAAAAGAGACAAGTTATGATAATTAAACAGGAAAAGATGAATACTACTTTTTGTTCCTTTTTTTAAGGATTATGTGTAATCCCAAGAATCATTTTTGATTTCCCCAAAAAATCATTTTTATTTTTCTGAATTAAAAAGAGTTAGTGTAGAATTTGACAGAATGAGCTGGAATATATGAAATGAGCTTCGAATGAAAGAAACATGATCAGGAACCAAATTACCCGTATTTATTATGCTAGTCCAATACTCGTAAGTTGTGATTTGATAATTTAGTTTTAAAAGCAAATTAAAAGATTAAGCAAATAATTTAAAATTTTATTTAAGTAATTGCTAATTTTTTGAAATTTATTAACATGTGATCATGCTTTAAAAGGTATATTTTCTAATTTTTTTTTGTTTTTTTTGAAAAAAAAGGTGAATGAATTCAATAATAAAAATATGATATCTGCAAATAAAATCGAAATTGAACGATTTTTTAAACATATTACAGTTGAATCATTTTTTTTGGAGAGACAACCAGGCGATTTTTTGAAGATGATAGTAATACAGGTACTTGCTGATATCAAGCTATTATGAGAAGTCGATTTTAGATGCAACCCCATATAAACCTTTATTACTGAATCAAAATCATGAAAATCTTGCGAATCTATAATCCCGGACATTAAGAACATCAAAATAAACCAAACTCTCACAAGGAGAGAATAAACAAAACCGAAATAAATTAGGAGATTATTAAAAAAATAAAAGTTTAATTAAGAAAAACGAACAAGAAAAGAATGGGGCTTTTCATCGGTGAAACCGATGGAAGCCCCTTAAAAAATAATCCCATTTGTGCAACATTCCATCTAATTAGAAATGAATAAAATTAAAACAAAAAATTTCTACTCAATGATATTTTGATTTTTATATGTGTGGAGGATTAATAAAATGCCGGATTCACTAACCTTACACAAGTTTAAAACAAAAAAATTTAAAATTTTTGGGGATGATTTTGATATTAATTAATAAAAATTAAGAAAAATGTAAAAAGTTAATGCAGGGAAGAAGGGGAAGCTGCGTAAGATGGCGGGGGGATAAGTCTAAAATACGGGAAAAAGCAAATTTGTCCGATTTGAGATTAGCCTTAAGAAGAGATATTCAATACAAGCAAAAATTTCGGGCAAAGGCAAATTTGTCCGATTTAATATCCCATTTACGAGCAAAAATTTACACATAGCCCAAAATCCCGCGAAGATGAAAATGGAGATGGAAGACTAGAGGGCGAGATAGGAAGGCACTTCTACTCGAACACGAGGATTCGTTTAGTGGAAAGAAGAAGGAACCTTCTCTAGGAGTAGGAGTTTGAATGGGACTCTTTCTTAGGACTTGAAAGCTTCAATGTTCTAGTTACATCAATTTACTTCACCTCGAGTTGCTTTATCCCGCATCGCTCTAAAAGATGTAGTTTTATCTTCTAAAGTTATATGTTATAACGTGGCTATGCAGTTTCTCGGTCATACTATGGCTCTTTCAGAACCTAGTTGTAAAAGGAACGGTTTCTCAACCGCCAAGTAAAAGCAAACGAAGGACGACCAGTCAGGCAAGTCTGTATGTTGGTGGAAAGCATGTCCGGATGAGCCAATGGTTAGAAGAAGGAGAAAGCTATGAAGTTCACAAAAAACTCTATAAATATGGATGTAAGTGTGTATTTGAGTCCAGATTGATATGCCTTTTCTTTTTGCTTTTCCTTTCTATCTATGACTTGTATTTTGTTTTGTTCTTTTCAGGTTTGCCTTAATTTAGTCCAGATCTCTTTGCAACAATGTCACGAAATGCTTATGTTTCTTCCCTAAAGTCCCTTGGAGGTGTTTATCGGACCAAGGGTGCTGCTACCAGTTCTGCCGGGGGGTCGGGGTCCGGGCCCAACTGCGAGAATGGGGCGGATCCTGTTGTTGTTGTTGTCCTGGATCCTGTTGTTGTTGTGGAGGACTTGACCATCCTGGATCAGCTGGAAGTTGCTGATAGGCCCCGGTCCAAGAGGGTAAGAACTGTTGGTAAGAAGCCCCCACGTCCACTAAATGTCCCTAACGATGATGAGAGTGAAGGCCCTGGGGAAGATGGCGGTCCGGATCAAGTTCCTACTGCGACCCTGAAAAAGGTTGCGAGAATCATGTCTGAGATCCCCTCTAAAGCGGAGTGGACCGAGATGAAAGGGTCCGGGCTAAACACTGTTATGCTGAAGTGTGCTGAGCACTGGGGGCATGTAAGTCTATTTTTAGCTTGTTATTTCCTTTGCTTTATATTCTATACTAACACTTTGTCCGGACTATATGCAGCTTGGGAAGTACATGTTCGGGGCTGTGGACATCGCTTTTGCTGATCTGAAGAAATCTGAGAAGGTGGTGGAGGAGAGAGATACCCCGATCAAAGATCTTGAGACGGAGTTGCAGAGTTTGAAAGATTCTAAAGATTTGGAGGTGTCCGGACTCCAAAAGCAGCTTAAGGACGAGAAGGACCGGGCAGAGAGGGAGGCCGGGCAGTTGAGGTCCGAAATTACTTCTTTGAATGAGCAACTTTCCCAGACCAATGGAGAGGCCATAATTGCCAAATTCCAAAAAAGGTGATGAGTATGACCAAACTCTTGCTAACGCTGGAGCTCCTAAAATTGAGTGTGCCTGCCGAAAGGCACATCAAGACCAATCCGTTGGCCAATTGGACTTCATTCGTTGATGAGTTTTTGAATGCTAAGGACAAGATTGAGAAGGGTCTTGGGGAGCCGGAGCCCTATGACGAGCCTAGTCTAGCTTTCCCTACCGGGCCTCCTCCTCGCGGATCTGCTTAGATACTCCTTTCCCCTGGGCCTTGCCCTTGTAATTTCTATTATTGTTGAACTCTTGTAATCTTTGATTTGAACCTGATGTGCTAAACATTGCTTCTATTTTAATCTATGTTTCTTTTTAACTATAATTTTGCTTTTGATCTACTGTGCCTTAGAGGAATTTCTAAGTAATAATTTTGGTTTAAAATATGGTGACAAGTCCGGATCTATGGACTAGTCCAATTTAGGTTGCCTTAGAAAAATTATTTCTAAGTAAGAATTTGCTTTATAAATGTTGTTTAGTCCGGACGTATTACTAGTCCAGACTAGTATAGCCTTAGAAAATTTTTCTAAGAGTTATGCTTTGAAAAATATGGCATAGTCCGGACCTATGACTAGTCCAGACTAGTTTTCCTAGAATTTTTTTTTTTAAGTAAATATATAGCCTAGTCCGGACCTTTAACTAGTCCAGGCTAGTTTGCCTTAGAAAATTTATCTAAGTGAGATTTTATTGCCTAGTCCAGACCTTGGTACTAGTCCAGACTAGTATGGCCTTAGAATATTTTTCTAAGTGAGAATTGCTTTTATTTTATTGCCTAGTCCGGACCTATGACTAGTCCAGACTAGTTTGCCTTAAAAAAAATTCTAAGTAAGAAATATATAGCCTAGTCCGGACCTATAACTAGTCCAGGCTAGTTTGTCTTAGAAAATTTATCTAAGTAAGATTTTATTGCCTAGTTCGGACCTTGGTACTAGTCCAGACTAGTATGGCCTTAGAATATTTTTCTACGTGAGAATTACTTTTATTTTAATGCCTAGTCCAGACCTATGACTAGTCCAAACTAGTTTGCCTTAGAAAATTTTTCTAAGTAAGAAATATATAGCCTAGTCCGGACTTTTAACTAGTCCAGGCTAGTTTGCCTTAGAAAATTTATCTAAGTAAGATTTTATTGCCTAGTCCGGACCTCGGTACTAGTCCAGACTAGTATAGCCTTAGAATATTTTTCTAAGTGAGAATTGCTTTTATTTTATTGCCTAGTCCGGACCTATGACTAGTCCAGACTAGTTTTCCGTAGAAAATTTCTCTAAGTAAGATTTTCGCTTTGAAATATGTAGCCTAGTCCGGACCTATAATTAGTCCAGACTAGTTTGCCTTAGAAAATTTTTC
Organism: Anethum foeniculum; assembly: GCA_003724115.2. NCBI lineage: Eukaryota > Viridiplantae > Streptophyta > Magnoliopsida > Apiales > Apiaceae > Anethum > Anethum foeniculum. Next base: position 9,541 of record PHNY01075991.1, read on the forward strand.
TAAGTAGTATTTGTTTGCTTTTTTGGTTGATGTTCCAGTTATTCTGGTCTTTACAATATAGGGAAATGTAAACAAGAATTCAAAAGATCAATGTCATATATAACAAAATGTTGCATAACAAGATGTGATTGCTTCTTAGGCTTACAAATTTCATAAGAATAGAACTTTAGATGTGATTACTTCTTCACTGATAGAACTTCCTCAATCTGAGTCCATGCCAGGTGTTAGGGACCTCAGATTCATCTAGATTTACCAACTTGTAGGTTCCAGGTCGCAGGACTTCTTTAACCTTGTAAGGACCTTCCCATTTTGGCATGAGCTTCCCCATATTGGTTGGGTCTGAAGCTTCCGTATTGCGAAGAACCAGGTCTCCAACTTGAAAGTTCCTGACCCTGGACTTCTTGCTAAAGTGGTCTCTTGTTTTTTCTTACACTTTTTCATTTTCTCAATTGCTTGGTCCCGAACCTCATTGATTAGGTACAAGTTGGTTCTCAATCCTTCTTCATTTGCTACTTCTTCAAAGTTGATTGCTCTATAGGATGGAGATCCAACTTCAATAGGTATCATAGCTTCTGTTCCATAAGCCAGCTTGAATGGTGTCTCTCCAGTGCTGGTCCTGGGCTTGTTCTATAAGCCCAGAGTAAGTTTGGCAGTTCTTCTGGCCACTTGTTCTTGCTCTCCTGTAGCCTCTTTTCAATACCTCTTAGCAGGATTCGATTGGTGACCTCGACTTGTCCATTGCCTTGTGGGTAGGCTACTGAGGATTTTTTGTGCTTTATACCTCTTTCCTTCAAATAGTTTTCAAAATCTGAGCCAACGAACTGCGGCCCATTGTCCGAGACCAGGACCCTTGGTAATCCGAACCTCATCAATATGTTATCCATGAACTTAATGCAATCCTTCTGATTTATAGTTCTCGTAGCTTTCGCTTCGACCCACTTAGTCATGTAATCGATAGAAACTAGCAAGTATCTCAGATCTCCTTTGGCTCGAGGGAAATGACTCATTATATCAATTCCCCAAACAGCGAAAGGGATGGGGGACAAGACTGAAGATGGTAGGACTGGGCTCCTCCTTGGGACATTGCTGAACAGCTGACAGTTCTTGAATTTCTTCACAAAATCCACTGCATCTTAATGGATTGTTGGCCAATAATATCCTTGTCTGATTATCTTGTGAGCTAGGGCCTTTGCTGACATGTGATGTCCACAAATCCCCTCATGCACTTCTGCTAGGCAGTATTCTGCTTCAGCCGGGCCAACACACTTCAGGACTGGGGAGGAGTAGGTCATGCGGAAAAGTAGTCCTTCTTGGATAAAGAACTCTGCCGTTTTAGCTTTCAATCTTTGAGCTTTCCCCTTATCTTCTGGGAGTTCCCCATTCTACAGATAATTTATGAAAGGAGTCATCCAATTTGGCTCATTATCAATCTGCAGAATTTCCTCTTCCTCAATTGTTGGTCTCTACAGTTTTTCAAAGTAGACTGAGCTGTCCAGATCTGCAGAGTTCTGGACTAACTTTGACAGAATATTAGCTTCCATGTTCTCTTCTCTATTAATTTGTGAAACTTGAAACTTGGGTATCAAGGCTAAATAGCTGTGTACCAGGGCTTGATATTTTTCCAGGACTAGGTCCTTTACTAGGTATTCCCCATTTGTTTGCTTGACCACAATATGGGAGTCACTGTATATGTCCAGGGTCTGGACATTCCCCATTTGTTTGCTTAACCACAATCTGGGAGTCACTGTATATGTCAAGGGTCTGGACCCCCAAAGTCCTGGCTAGCTTCAGTCCCGCAACCAATGTTTCATACTCAGCTTGGTTGTTTGTCGCGGGGAAAGCAAAAGATATGGCAGTTCGAATTGTGAAACCATCGGGGCCCTTCAAGATGAGTCCCGCTCCAGAGCGTTCAGTCGTAGATGATCCTTCAACATTCAAGGTCCAGGCCCCTGGGTCAGGACTGGTGGTCTTTTCATGGTCCGGCTCCATGGGTGTCGGAGTTGTATCCGGGAAGTTGCATTCGACAATAAAGTCGGCGAGGGCCTGGGCCTTAATAGCAGTTCTTGGGACAAAGGTTCGGCTGAAGTGGCTGAGTTCAACAGCCCAATTCACCAATCTTCCTGAGACGTCTGGCTTGTGAATTATCTTCCTAGGAGGTTGGTCAGTGACAACTCTAATTTCCCTTCCTTGAAAGTAGTGTCGCGGCTTTCTGGATGTGGTGACCAAGGCAAAGGCAAACTTTTCAAGGTTCGGATACCTGGTCTGTGCATCCTTTAACACTTAACTCACATAGTAGACAGGCTTTTGTTGTCTTTCTTGCTCCCGGATCAGGGCTGCTCCTACTGCCAGGGTCCCGGCAGATAGGTAGAGATAGAGGGGTTCCCCATATTGGGATTTAGTTAGGACTGGTGGCTTGGAGAGGTACTCCATTATTTCTTCAAAAGCTCTTTGGCAGTCCAGACTCCAATTGACCTCTTTCTTGTTCCTCGCTCCTTTTAGCAAATCAAAAAATAGTAGACATCTCTCTGCTAGTTTTGAGACAAACCTCCTTAGTGCTGCAAGAGATCCTGCCAATTTCTAAACTTCTTTCTAGGTCCTGGGTGGTTGCATCTCCTGGATTTCCTTAATCTTCTCCGGATTGGCTTCAATACCCCGCTGACTTCATGAACCCCAGGAACTTTCCAGCTTCAACTCCAAAAGTGCATTTTTCCGGATTCAGCTTTAACTGGTGTTTTTTTACATTCTCGAAGCATTCCTTAAGATCAGCAATGTGGTCCGGGACTGTTGTGGACTTGGCAATCATGTCATCAACGTATGACTCCAGGTTCCTTCCGAGTGGCATCTATCAACTGGTCAATGCTGGCAAGGGATAAGGATCCTTTGGGCAAGCAGCATTCAAGTTGGTGTAATCCACACACATTCTCCACTTGCCATTGGATTTTTTGACCATGACTACATTGGCCAGCCACTCTGGATACTTGATTTCACATATGATATCTACTTTAAGTAACTTCTCCACTTCTTCATCTATAGCTCTTTGCCTCTCCAGGGCAAAGTTTCTTCTCTTTTGCTTCACTGGCTTCCTCTCTGGATCCACATCCAAGCTGTGCATTTCCAGAGACTCCTTGAGCCCTGGCATGTCATTGGGGCTCCACGCAAAAACATCTGCATATTCTCGGAGTAGCTTTGTTAGTTCTTCTTTGAAAACTATATCCAACCATTTGCCAATCTTCACTCTCTTGGAAGGATCGTGTTCATCAATAAGAACTACTTCGGTCTCCACTGCTAGTTCTACCTTGGCCTGGTTTTTTGCTAGAACCAGTTTCTGGACCCTGGCATCACTGTTCTTTTCGACATAGGTCTGGACTATGGTATCCGGATCAGGACTTCCCCCAGTACCAGGACTGGGTTGCTGTGGGTCTGGGCCTGCCCCCTAGTTGACAGGTCTGGACTGCTTTGGGTCAGGACCGGATCCATTGCGGGAGCTTTCGATGATCTGGACCTCCTTCCCAGGCCCCTTTTGATGCACCCGGTGCTTCTTGTTGCTTCGTTGCTTCTGAAAAACAGCTTTCCTTTTGTTGTCTTGTTGTGTTTCGGCCATGACCAATGCTTGGCTGTAACACTTTTCCGCAGTCTCCAAATCTCCTTTTACTTCTCCCACCCCGGTCGGGGTTGGGAATTTGAACTTCAAGTGCGTGATTGAAGTAAAATCTTGGATTTTAGTTAGTGCTGGATGACCAATGATTCCATTGTAAGAGGATGGAGTGTTTACTACATAGAACTTGATCATCTGAGTGACCTGGTTCGGGGTAGTCCCAAACAGGATCGGAAGGTAGAGGGATCCTTGTATTGGGACGAGTCTATTTCTGAACCCATATAGAGGGTCTTCCATGCAATCATTAGTTCGCACGCTCCCAAGCTGCATGCGATCCACAGTGTTTGAATAGAATGTTTGTTGAAAAACCATTATCTACCAACATCCTTCTAACTTCATTTCCAGAGATGTCCAGAGTCATGACCAGAGCTTGCTTGTGGTTTGGATCTATTCCTTCAAATCCTCGGTTGCTGAAGGAGATGACTTGCTCGGGGAAGGACTGAATTGCCATTATCTCTTCTCCTGAGTCTGGACTGGGGGGAGGTGAGCTGAACCCGCCCAGGACCACATTCACCACATTCTTGTTCTTCTTCGATCCTTCCCCTTTGTCAGCTATTTTTCGGGCCACATATTGGCCCAGGTTCCCTTTCTTGATTTGATCCTCAATAAAGTATTTCAAAGACAGGCAATTCTCAGTCTTGTGACCATGAGTCTCATGGTAGTCACAGTGACGCTAAAGAGAGCGGCTTTTGGGAGGAGTTTGCATTGGCTTTAGCAGATAGTAGAAGGGCTTGTCCCGGATTTCTTTGAGTATTTCTGACTTGGACCTATTCAGCTGGGTCCATTCGGGCTCCGATCTGGGCTCCCTAGCAGTTCTAGCTGGACCCATGCCGCTCTTGGATTCATTTACAGGGCCAAGCCTGTGTGAGATAGGAGTGCTTTGAATGAAATTTGTCTGCTGGTTCTGTTTGAACCTCTTGTCCTGATGGTAACCCCCTTTCGGTCGGTCATCAGTGTTCCTGCTTCCCGAATTGCCATTTCGGGTCATTCTCATAGCTTGAAGAATATCAGTCTCCTTGATGAACCTGACGGCCATGGCGTAAGCTGCTGCCAGGCTTGCAGGTTCTTTATTGATCAATTCCACCACATATCTTTCATTGTGCTCTGGATCCAAGTTCCTCCGGAAGATGCTAAGCGCCTCCCTTTCATCTAAGTTGGATATTTTGTTGATTGCTTCCTGAAAGCGTTTCATGTACGCTAAAGTGCTTCATTGTCATATTGCCTGATGGTTTCCAGATTACACATGTGCAGCTTATGGGTCTTGTTGGCCCAGAACCTCCTCAAGAAGGACTCCCTGAATTCTTTCCAACTGTGGATGCTTCGGGAGGGGATCCTGCTGAACCACCTCTGCGCCCCTCCCTTGAGAGTGGATGCGAAGAACCTGCATTTGGTTAGGTCATTGTAGTAATAAATCAAAGCTATTTGCTCAAAGTAATTGAGATGTTCCTCCGGATCCCCCATCCCATCGAAGGAATCGAAGTTTGGATGCTTGAGGTTCTTCTGTCTAGGCATAACTTCCAGACTCCAGCTGAAAGGGGTCAGGGTCCCTCCAATCTCCAGTCTGGAGTCCTTCTCCACCTTTGTCTGCAACTCATGGATCATTTCCATGAGGTCCGGTTCTTCTCCATCGTCATCTGAAATCAGCTCCGGGGTAAGGTCCATCTGGATTCTTTTGGACTTAGTCTTGCTCAAAAGCTTCTCTTATTCGAGCTGAATTCTTTTTTGAATCTTAAGCTCCAGCTTTTCTTCTTCCTTCAGCCAGATCTTTTCTCTGAGTTCTTCCAGCTTCTTTTGCTTTTCTACCTCATTATCTTTAGTTTTACTCTGAGCTTTCTGTGACTTCCCTTTGCCCAGGTCGCCAATCCTTTCGAAGACAGATTGGCGGGACTGGTGAGAGCCCCTAGAGTCCTCGGGCTCCCCCCCTGGTCCGCCTCCTCCTGGGACCGGATCTGACGCTCTTTGTAAAGCCTTATGGCTTCGGCCAACTCATTTCCGGTTAAGTTTGCCATATGTTCGGCTGCAATCGGGACATTGGTGTACTTATGCTGATTTATGTCAGTAACGGTTCTGGCATCTACCGGGGTGACTATCCGGGTCATGACCAGATCCACAGCTGGTTGGTCCTGGACTGGCTCTGGGTCTGGACCAAAATCCTGCCTCTGGGTGCTGACAGAGGGTCTGTGACCAATACTCTTCCCTCCTCTAGACATGATTCAAAAATCGATATACAAATATATGGTTCCCAAACAACAACTTTCACAAAGATTATGTATCGCTACGATTGCTTTTTACGGCGAAAATGTGGAACAACAATGGCTAAACAAAAGGCTAAAACAACCAATCTAGCAAACAACCAAGTTCAAAGGCTAAAAATCATAGCTTTAACTATATTGGTGATAGATCTGGGCTATATATGGAAGAACCTAGCTATTGTGCATACAAACATGGCTCCAAATCAACAAAGATAACATTTTTACTACGCAGCTGGGTTGCTTTAGATCTTACAGATGGGTATTAGGACTCTTTTAAAGAGCTTGTTGATGAAGATGAGTCTAGTGGCACCGAGACCAAAGGACGAAGGGTCCTCCTTCTAGCACCAAATGATAACTCTCAACTCCGATCTAGTCCTTCCGCCGCCGCTTTGTGGTATAGCTGCTGGTGGGTATCTGCAAAACAACACCGGAGGGGGGTTTGGGTCCCGCGGCGCCTCCGGCGTGAGAATGAGAGATGGCTTTGGAAGGTAAAAATTACAAATATGAGAGAGATCTAAAGTGGATGGTGTGTGCATAATATATGGGTGTGCTGAAGAGAAAGTGACCAACCCTTAAACCTTTCATCATGGGACTATTTATAGGCCCAGGATTAGGGTTTTGGGGCATATACCTCTGATCCTGATCGTTCGTTACCATGTGATCCCGGATGGTTTACACGTGTTCAGGTGAGAATTGTGGAAAAGTGTGCCAAGAATATTCTGGCGTGTGTCTTTATTGTGCTCATCATTGGCCATTATTAGCTGTCACCATCATGCGTGGACTTTGATCATGACTCGTGCTCCACCTAACTTGCGGGACCTGAAGTTGATTGGACCGTGAAACCGGACCGTAGCTGGACTAGGCTGTAGCTGAACTGGACCCGTGCTGGACTGGATTATTTATATCCTATCCGTAGGCGAACAAATCCAATGAATTATAATGCAACTATTGACGAGTGTATGCTTAGTGACCGGTATCAGATAGGATGTCTACTCGTACGGGAAAATTCTTTCGAGAAAGAATAAACAATTCTGTAACCTGAATGCTCGTGTGGGAGATCCATAATCTGAAGTAGTAGCTTCAATTTACAGAAAACTTGACGGTCAATTACGAAGGGAAATCATTGGAGTAAAGACTAATAAGGAGAAAACTCGAAATTTTTATAAAGAAGATGGATTTAACATTTTAGTTTACGAAACAAAATTAAAATATAAGAGCATTTTCAAGAATGATAACAAAAACTAATAGCTAAAATATGATAAAATAATGATAATGTAAATTTTTAGCTAGGGGGAAGGTTATATATTTCAATATTATTATATATAATCATGAAAGTTAAAATTATACCTAAAGGATTTGATGGTTCAAACAACTAACCAAAATCAAATATGATTATTTATATTTTTTGCTAAAAGGTAACATGATTGAAGTGCTCAGATTTTTATATATTTTACAATAATGTCATCTATATATCACATAGATAATTTAGCCAAGTGGTTTGTTTTAAAAAATTGAGTATTTTCGGGATGTTCTTTGTACAAATTTAATTTAATATAATAAAAAATAGGGAAAAAGGTAACAAAAGTTGATGTTGGGAAGAAGGGGAAGCTGCGTAAGATGTAAGGCGGGGGGAAGAGGGAAGCAAAGCCGGCTGTGTCACAAAGTCTACTCGCTAGTTGTCGAGTAATATATATTTATAATTTATAAATTATTTAATATATAATGGTTGTAAATCTTGCAAGTGCCTCCCAATCTCAATTCTTCTTCTTCTTCTTGTTCATGTAATAAACCTTATCTTCTGCACGCACCACCTGATCACTTAGCTCTAACTATTACTATAATATTTATTTGCAAGATTGTAAGGTTGATATAAGGTTGTATATATTTCCCAAACATTAAAAATTTGGTATGGGTTGTTTTTCGTGCTTTGATTCAAAAGAAGAGGAAACATTAAATCCTCAAAAACACTCTAATCATCATCCCAATCCCACCAACATTTCCAGATTAGCTTCTGGTTAGTTATTTTTCTTGTTTATATTCATGAGATTCATTATTTCAGACTTGGGGTTGACTCTATTCATTCTTGGATGTGTTTAGTTATGATATCCAATATGTTGCAGTTTTCAATAAACAATGTTGAGTTGTGGATCTTTACTGTTTATCATGTTGAAACTTGTAGGAGCTGATAGGTTCAAGTCTAGAAGCAATGTTGGTGTAAAGAAGGAACAACAACCTGGTATCAAGGAACTAGCTGATGCTCAAATTGCAGCTCAAACATTTACTTTTCGCGAGCTTGCGGCTGCAACATATAATTTCAGGCCAGAGTCCTTCATAGGGGAAGGAGGATTTGGCCGTGTTTACAAAGGGAGGCTTCAAACCACTGGTCAGGTAAATTCTTTTTTTTTTTTTTTTTTGGGCATGTTGTATAGTTAAAAATCATTTTTCTGCTAATTAAACAAGGCTATACATATCTTAGTTTTTTGTTTCCTTAATATGCATGAATAAACATTTATGCCATCAATAGGCCGCCTATTTGCATTAGATTCGCATACTTTTTGTCACCCTTAACTCATATGAATAAACAAAATTAATTTGAGTCCTCGTGTTCCAGCTTATTTTCTCTGCTACTTGATGTTTTTTTTAACCAGCTGCACTTACTTTCGGTATTTCTGCTTGTACTGTTTACTTTGTTAGCAATGGAAAGATCTGATACTTAATGAGTTATCTGTGCTTTTATACTGTCTTCTGTTTGCCATCTCATTTAATAATAACTATAAGATGCTCTGTTACAAGAGATATCATTTCAGAATTCAGAGTGTAAAGGCATATTGATACATATTAAAATGCTTAAGTCCTAAGTTTCATTTGAAGTGAGTGACATAAGCAATTTAGTAACCAACTTAGATGATTTTTATTATGTGCTAAACTTTCGGGAGATGATATGTATTCTTTCTGAACTTAATACCTGTGATTCCATAAAGAAGTTGATCAGCTTATCTCATATGAATATCATTTTAAACCAATTTAATGATTGAGATGGGAACATAAATAGTGACTTTGGAAAGTGCAGATACTTTCAAGTGCCTTTGGAACAGATACCAACCATTCTGATCATATCTTACATTTCTACTACTTAGGATTTATTCACATTATGATTTCTTTCGTGTCTTGCCATTATGTTCTGCTTAGGAGGTTGTTGCATTTGATGTGGATCTTACTATTTTTCTTTTTGTGGTCATTATATGTAGGGCTGAAAACAAATATGAGTAAATCGGGTTAAACTGAATCTGATATATCAAAAAACAAACAGCATATCGCATTGAATCCCACCACTCTCATATTTGTCCGTAATAGAGTATTTGAATAATCGAATAGTATTTAATTAAATATTTTTGACTCTAACCCGTTAGTAATATATTTACCTGTAATATACTCCCTCGTCTTACTTATCTTTGTATTTTGTCAAGCTCGTCCTACTTATCTTAACCACATTTGCTAATACACTTTTACTGAAAGTTTTGGCGACGGTCAGTATTTAAGGTAATTCACATCCCTTGCCCCCCTTTTCTTCATTGCTGAAAATGTGATTTTTTTGTCAATGGACAAATTAAAGAGGACAGAGTGAGTTTTATGTATTGAAATAATACTCTCTAACATAAATAAGTATAATTTGATTTAACATGCATTCAAAACTACAAACCCATACGAACCCAATTAAATGCGAGTAGTAGTGTACAAACTCATACAAACTCAAGTTGAAAATGAGCAAGTAAAAGAAATAATTCAAAGATGAGCCAAGTGCAAGTAAATAATAATGAACTTGAGTAGAGCCTTAGCACGTTGATCTTCATATCCTACTCTATTGCACCCCTAACCAGTAGTAGTATGTAAATTGTTCATTTCCGAGTCTTAGAAAATTTTGTTAAATTAATAAAAGTTGCCCACACAACTAAGTACAACAATATGTTATGCTTCATCATAACCTGTACAGTAAGGTTTATCAGATAATTTAAGACATCTGGGGTTGGTGCATAACAAAATATGGAGGTCATATTATATATATCAATTCTTGATATGGGTGTCAGATACATACAGATAATCCTGATATTCACCACCAAAGTTATATACACGCAACTTGGAACGATTCGATTATAACTGTATTCTTTGGATTTTGGAGAAGGGCCACCTTCACATGAATGTGAACCTTGGTGCTTGATCTTATACAGATCAGCAATGTGCAGTTCAGTCGTTTTTACCTCGAAACTGATCACTGCTGAGAGAACTGTTATTCTGCTGAACAGGTTGTAGCTGTAAAACAATTGGATAGAGATGGGCTTCAGGGTAACAGAGAATTCCTTGTTGAAGTGCTGATGCTTAGCCTTCTGCACCACTCCAACCTTGTCAATTTAATTGGATACTGTGCTGATGGGGATCAACGGCTTCTTGTGTACGAGTTTATGCCACTGGGATCACTGGAAGACCACCTTCATGGTAGTACTTTAGACATTTATTAATTTTATATTGTTCCAATCATCTTTCATAAGCATGTTAGAGGGAATTAGTAATGCAAGACACTGTTTATCAAATAAAGGATGATTTATTTTAAAATAAGAATATACTTGGAGTTTGTGTTTAGCACTTCCAAGTGCAAATATATGTACTATATACATGTAATCGAATATAAGATACCACACAAGTAAAAGCATGTTTGTTATGTTCAATGTCATTTCGCAGTTTTTTCAATGTTCAATGTCATTGTGCTGTTTTTTCAATGTTCGTGGGGTAGACACTTGAATCTCTTTAAACTTGTGGTAGATTAGAGGATATCCTGTATAATTAAGTGTACATAAATCCTTATATCGTGAGAGTTTTGTGCACTGTAGTAAATTTCGAATAACAAGAAAACACACTTCTATGTCTTTGTCCACCCACTGTTCAGTAATTCTATTTCTATATATTGGATGATATACTGCTGTTTCCTGTTTCAGCCTAAGAATAGATGGAAGGGGGATAGGAACCTATACGGGTTTGGAATTTTTCCTGTACTTGTTTAAAAACATTACAGTGCTCCGCCATCTACCATGTGTGAACAGATTATTTCACTCCAAAATATGTATAAATCAGGCTGCCTGCTAGCTAAACCTTAATTAACATATCCTAAACTTTTTGTGCAGATCTTCCACCAGATAAAGAACCTCTAGACTGGAATATACGAATGAAGATTGCAGCAGGTGCAGCCAGAGGTTTAGAGTTTCTCCATGACAAGGCAAGCCCTCCAGTCATCTACAGGGACTTCAAATCGTCCAATATATTATTAGAGGAGGGATTTCATCCAAAGCTTTCTGACTTTGGACTTGCAAAACTTGGCCCTACTGGTGATAAGTCTCATGTTTCTACCAGGGTGATGGGAACCTACGGTTACTGTGCTCCTGAGTATGCCATGACTGGTCAATTGACAGTGAAGTCTGATGTCTATAGTTTTGGCGTAGTATTCTTAGAGCTTATAACTGGACGTAAAGCCATCGACAGTGCTCAACCACAAGGACAACAGAACCTTGTCACTTGGGTAATCCATATAGTCTACTCCTTGTAGTTACCTACTAGAGCTCTTGGTGCTGGAGGATGTTAACTTGTTCTCGATGTTATGTATCTGCAGGCAAGACCACTGTTCAACGACCGCAGAAAGTTCGCAAAATTAGCTGACCCAAGGCTTCAAGGTCAGTATCCAATGCGAGGGCTATACCAGGCTCTAGCTGTAGCATCCATGTGTATTCAAGAACAGGCCGCTGCCCGTCCTCTGATTGGGGATGTTGTTACTGCCTTATCTTATCTTGCGAACCAGGCATACGACCCTGGCTCAGCTCCTGGACATGGTTACAGGTTAAATGGAGATAGAGAAGAGAAAAATAACAGAGGCAGTGGAAGATTCTTAAGGAATGATATTGGCGGAGGATCAGGCCTCAAATGGGACTTGGAAGGTTCTGAGAAGGATGACTCGCCAAAAGAAACTGCCAGGATGCAAAACCGGGACTTGGAAAGAGAACGAGCCGTCGCAGAGGCTAAAATGTGGGGAGAGAATTTAAGAGAAAAAAGAAGACAACAAGACAGTTTTGATGCAAATAATACGTAGAATCCAATTGTACAATGAAAGGCCCTAATTGTAACTTTGGTCTAAACTTTTTATTTTGATAAACCAGAGGGAGAAAGAATACCCAGAAACAAAGGTTCCATACTCTTTCAATATTCTTTTGTCTTCTTTTTTTTTTGAGTATTGATGCTTAAATATATAACTTATACGGTTTACAAGTTCTTTTAGTCTAGTTGAACTAGTGATTGCAGTTTGTACGCATACTGTTTGTTTATTTGTCTATCTAGAGCTCAAAATAGGAACAAAAAGAAATAAATAGAGATTTTTTTGAAAAACTATGCAAAAGGCAGTAGACTTCATAGATTTGTGAAACCGGTAAAAATTGTTAAGAATAATATTGAAGGGGAAAAAGTAAATGAAGATGATGCAAATATGGCTCCAGTTGATCAAATTGTTGAGAATAATATTGAAGGTTTGATTGATGATTTTACTAGCAAAAATGCGAAAAGAATAATTTTTAAGTCATGAGTTATAGGGGGCAAAAAATTTTAAGACCGCATGAGATATCTTATAACTCAAGCCTAGCCCCGCACTTTGCAGATATTCTTAACACTATTAAGAAGATATTCTTAACCCCGAAAATATGACTACAAATATTACAGTAAAGGCCCGTTCAGAAGAAATGACATACATTTCATCGTCTCCTTCTATATTTGTAAAATACAAACAATTTCTATATAAAAAAGAAGAATTAGATATTCTACATATGTTATCAAAACAATGTTAAAATGACAAGGAAGATCAAAGAAATAATAAATGAATAGTTAATTAGTTTCACAATAAACACGATACTTTCTCATTTAAAATCGAGCAATAAAAATGTGCATAATCGACTATTGTAGCCTACATATATAAAAGTCAAGTAATCAAAGCAGCAACGGGTAACAAAACAAAAGAGTGGCCAAATTGAAATAAAAGCATGTCTGCAAGCCTGTTTCCATCCAAAAATCTCTTGTTCAACATATTAACAATCTCTTTGTTGTGTTCTACTTGTATCTCGAAAATTCATATCGATATTACCAACCATCTTCCGGATTCTTCACATGATCCGTTAAGCCTTCATTGCCAATCAGGGGATAATGACTTGGGATTTCACAAACTGTACCAAAATCAATCAAGCTATACTTGGGGATTTGGGGCATCATTTTTGGGTAACACTTTGTTTTTTTGTCACTTCTGGTGGGAAGGAAAGGATGCGGTGTTTGATGTATTTAATCAGCGGGTCGATACTGCCTACTATTGCGCGGTGTTTGATGAAAATTTTCCTTGGGGACAAATATCTAATACATGTTATTGGCAAGTCAGAAATGATGGATTCTACATGAGCACAACCAATGATCCTGTTAGCTCTTCGTCATGGACAAAGGTGCATAACTGGGGAGATAAACAAAATGCAGTTATGTTATAAATCAATGAAACTATAATACAAACGTTGTTATGTATTTTCTAGTCCCGTACATGTTTCAATATTTACTGACGCGGGCACAAATATGAAATATTTCTTTCATTTATTGGTCCATTATGATTCTCTACTCAATATTAAGATGTTAAAAGCACCTCAGTAAAATCAGATCATTTTAAGCAACAAATTTATTTCAATATATAAATGCATGCACATTAAAATATAAGGAGTGTATGGTTTTTATAATGAGAAATGAGTATGAGATTTAAACCCGTGTCTAATTAAATAATTTTAAATTTTAAAATTCATACCTTATGAATGAATTTTATTTGGAGGAGGGGTGGGGCGGTATCATTTATGGATACGGGGATGAAGTTAATTTCATTTTTTTATTTAATTTTTTATTGTGTGCCTTTAAAATGATGTGTAAAATTAATTTCTTATATTAATAAACTAAAATATGAATTCATTATCATTAATAAATTTTATTTATTCATTTGATGTATATAATGCGTATTATTTTTTATTAGTAAATGAAAATAAAATTAAAAAGATGTTCATATTTAAAAAATGAAAGTATTAAATAATAGAAACATATTGCCTACAAATTTTTTAATATACATATTATTAATTTAATTATTTATTCCAAAAATATGTTAAATTAAATATTTAAAAAAAATTATTCATTTTAAAGTAAGGAATCATTCTCTATACCCGTTTAACCCGCGATTCCTGAGTTCCAAACAGATACCATATACCCATAAAGTAATAAAATACTAGTAAAATAATATATCGCCTTTTATCAAAAATGATGATGAGACAAATTTTGGATAACTTGTAAACCGTAATAACATTGAAAAATCACCTTATATATCTCTATCATTTAATTTTATTAAACTCTGTTATATTCCCAAAAATAAGAACAGGTTAAAGAATCGGAGATGGAAATCGGGATCCTGAGAACCAAACCTAACTGGATGGGTTCCGGATTGAGTTAATTCAAATCGGATCCATTTTCGATTATAATATACTTGGAGATATCTGATGGGATAGTATTGGATGTGACTCGTTTCAGGTTTAATTCTAATTAAAATCGGATAAAATTCGGTTCGGATATCTTCGAAATATAATTTGTTCATTTTTTCAATTTGTGAAACTTTAAAAATATCTTTTTATTAAATTTAATATTTTAAATATAATATATTTTTGCAAAAAATTATAATAAAATAATTACGTTATCATAAACATAAAATTGTTTTAAGAGATCATTTGTTTATAACTTGATAGATCTTAATAGAGCTTATCTTACCGATTAAAAGATAAGATCAATTTGTTTTGATCTTATTTTTCCTTAATCATTATTAATGCTCTTAATCGCTAACGAACTCATAATCAGCCTAGCCATTAATAGAGATGTTCAAAAAATTTGAAACTCGAAATCCGATCCAATCCGTAAAAAAGTCCGAAAAGTCCAAACCGGAAAAAAGCACGGCCCGGTTCGGCCTGGTCCGCGGGCCTTAAACGAGACTCTTTTTTTCTTGAAAATCCGGCCCGGCCCGAAATCCGAAAAATCCAAATAAAAGCCTAGATTTTAAAAAAGTCCAGATAAAATCCCGGTTGGGCCCGGATAATTTAATAAATTTTTAAGCATTATATTATATAATTAGAAGCAATTAAGGTATATTTGGTTAGTTTGTCGATTTCTTACGATATATTTTAAGGTGCATTGACGGCATAGTTTCGTTTATCATTTTTTTAAATTTTCTTTTTATGATTAAAAGTTTAAGATTCAAATTTTTAAATTGAGCTATGCAGTCAATGCACCTTAAAATTCGTATAAAGTAAATTGGGACCGAGGGAACCGAGGAGTATAATAAGTTATTCTTTTGGGCACACCATGCAATTAAGTTTTAATAGAAAAACTAACACATAAAACTAAACTGATCAAACGTGATAGTTTTATAAATAATGTAAATACTAATACTCTTCAAACATCCAAATCATTGAACATAAATTAATCCACAAAACAGAGTGGTCACTTTCAATAACTTAGTTTCTGGTGGGATGATACATTTACTAAACATAAAATGTAACTATTGTTCACTTTCCCAGCATCCATGCAGTAGATTTATAACTCTAGATGGATCATAACAATTAAGTTCTTACAGAAATGAAGTGCTTGTTCAGTATTTATACAGTAAGATACAAGTCAACCACAAGTTGACTAAAGTCTAGCAAACATAACAGAATATCCTTTTGTCGCTGAATCCAATACAACTCTACTAAGCTTTATTTATTTGTGAATCCAAAGCATGCGTGATTGAGGCTTTAAACAGACAAGAGCAGTTGAATGTGAACTCGTTTTTCACCTGTAATAGGTTATCACAAAGGTTCTTCCTTATCCCTGACCACCAGATGTATCAAGAGGATCCTGAGAAGTTCAAAATTACAAAAAAAATATATTTCATTAGCTAAACATTTTATGTATGTGTCTGTGTTTGTTATATCTTAGCACAAATGAAAATATTAAATCGAAGATGCATTAGATTAACGTTTGTGCACCTTATCTGTATTAGCATTTCTGTATATTCCATAGAATGTTATCTGAAACACGCCAGTATAAGTCCATGTTCCTAATAAGTTGCACCTTAGTTTAGTTTTATAGTTTTATGGTTTACGTACTGATTACTGCTTAAGGATACGTATATTACTGTTAGTCTTGTACTCGGATGAAAAACTACTATAGTACATGTCCCCAAAAATTCTACTTATGAGAAGTTATTTACATAAATTAATAATCAGTGCAGCTTAAAAACGTACTAAGATTTATACTGAGCATTCTACTGATAATATTATATGGTATATACAGAAATTTCAATACAGACAAGGTGCACAATAGACATTCATTAGTCTGAATGCATCTTGATATGAAGTTGGTGCAATTTTAGTGCGATTTTAGTGCGAATTTAGTGCGACGAACAAACAGAATTGCGGTTTGAGGCTACCACATCCATTCTCCATCGATTCTTACTATTTTAGGTCTACTTCCTTTCTTCTTTTTTCATATTTCAGTCAGATTTGATTTAGGAACGTAAAGTTAGGTTTTCTGTTTTTGTTCCTATTCGAATTGAAATTGAGTGTGATTAAGTGTTTTTGTTCAATGTCTTTCACTGGGAAATGTGGATTTGATATGAAATTCGTAGTTTTCTGTTTTGGTTGTGAATGTGTGAATTTTAGGGTTAAGGTTTACTACTGAATCTCATGAATTAACCTCATTTAGGTTTTTTCTTACTAAAACTTGAGAAGGCCTATTATGACCAATATAAATCTAATTGCATTGTTGTGGTGGTCAATATAAAAACTCAACATAAAGTTGTCGTTAAATATTTTTGTTGTAATTTGGGAGGTGAATTCAACTAGTTCTCGAGGTTATTCAACTAGTTCTCCAGGTTATTCAACTAGTTCTCGAGGTTTACTAGCTAACTCTCAAGTCTAGCCTAATGTTGACCTCTGAAACTAATTTTTGAGTTTATTGTCAGTAATGTCGTTTGTAATCAGAACTCACTCTTTTATGAATGGGCGAGGTGGTATTTAGGTCTGCCAAAGAAAGGCCTAAAATATTCTCAAGTTTTCAACCTGATGCTGCCCTGTTGTTGAGGAAACTCCAAAGTTCCTACCCTGTAAGTATAGATAAATTCCTGTAACTTTTAATAAACAAGTTATCATCGTTGGAGCAATCACAACTACACGATAATCTTTTTGGTTAAATCATTAGTAGCTAAAATTTCTGAATACAAGTTATAAGTGCCACATGATTACCGAGTTAGGTCAATAGTTTAACACGAGCATTGTTAGTAATAAATCTTATTGCTTCATCAAATTATTCTAGGTATTCTTTATCACTAATGGAGGATATGAAATTTATGCTAATACAAGAAGGAACTCTCTGGATGAAGCTATAAAGTTATGCAGGGAACACAACTTAAATGGTATTGTTTCAGAGGTCAGAGCCATCTTAAGGAATCCTGCAGCAATAACTGAAATCAAGGACCACACAAAGCTCTCTCTCATAACCTATAGTCAACTAAAGTAATATCCTTTAGCTCTCTATAGTGGAATTACTTCTTGAATCCATACACTAGTAACTTAATGCATTAATAATTGGAAACCTTGACCACATTATTGCAGTAATGTGCCAAAGGTGGTTTACGCGCAACAGTTGATGGGCGTGGACGGTGTGATTGTTGACTTAGTTGAGGACATCACCACGGCAGTTTCAGAATTTAGTAACTCATTTGAGGAGAGTGAAGGAAACTTGATGGAAGACCTTATACAACCCAAAATGCAACCAAATTGCTCCCGACAAGAAAATCCATGTTGGAATAATCTTAAACTTAGTTATTATTTATTTATTTTGTTTAGTAAAATAAAGCCCATGTATTTGTTTTAAGCAACAGGTGACTAAGTCAGAAGGTAGTTTAGTTTTATTAGGAACTTAGTGGAGTAGTGTTAGCAGTTTGAATAAGTCAGGAAGTTGCTGGCTTAGCTCCTAGTTTTTAGCCACCACTCTGGGTGTGCGTTGAGTTGATATATTTGCATGTATTGTTTCAATTTCAAGATAATGAGAAAATGTAGTTTTCCTTTTGCAAAAACACATCAGTAAACTTTAGTTTTAAATTTCTACACTTGGTATCAGAGCCCTATGATCTAGGGCTTGTGAGTTGATATTTTTATTCATACACCTATATATATAAATATATTAATTATTTATCTTTCGGGTCCAATGGCATCCAACAACTTCTTCATCTCTGTTCGGACTTTCAAAGGAGAAGACAACTATCACATCAAGATGAAACTGTACGTGAAAGCCAAAAAATTTTAAATGTTATTGCTTTGAGTTACAAGTTTGAAGATAATGAAAAAGGAAACATGGCAGAAGTGGCTGTGAAAGGAATTTTATTTTAAAAGTGTGGGTGATTATGTGCACCGGGGAGAG
>PHNY01076001.1:5933-16888 GCA_003724115.2 Anethum foeniculum
TTTTTTATCAGGAATATAAAGAATAGTTATATTTTCATACTTGTTCGAAACATTCATACAATTGTATCCAACCCCCCTTAAACAATTGTATCATACTGGGTAACATGATGGTATCCCGATCTTAAGTCAATCTGGGAAAACCACACAGCTCCCTGTAGTTGGTCAAACAGTTTGTCGATCTTAGGCAATGGATATCTATTCTCGATAGTCAACTTGTTAAGCTCGCGATAGTCAACGCACAATCTTAGGCTAGCGTCCTTCCTCTTTACAAACATCAGTGGTACACCCCATGGGGACACACAAGGCCTAATAACTCCCTTATCCAATAGATCTTGCAACTGAATCGCTAATTCCTTCATTTCCATTGGAGCCATTCTGTAAGGCGCTTTTGAAACTAGTTCTGTACCTGGAGCTAAATCAATAGCGAATTCGATTTCACGATCTGAAGGTAAGCTTGGAAGTTCGTCGGGAAACACGTCCGGAAATTCGTTAACAACTGGTATATCCTCTATCCTGGGAGTCCCTTTATCAATGTCTACGACATGCGCTAAGTAAGCTTCGCATCCTTGACGTAGTAATCTTTTCGCTTGCATCATGGTAAGAAATTTCTTTACCTGCTTTTCTCCCTTAAAAAGAACCTTCATTTTATCTGCGACTTGCAATCTCACTTTCTTATTTTTGTAATCAATTTGGGCGTTATGCTCCACTAACCAATCCATTCCTAATATAACATCAAATTCTCCCAACTTGAAAGGTATCAAGTTGGCAGAAAAATGATGTCCTGCTATCTCAATATTGCAATGCGGACAAACTTGATTAACGAGAACTCGTTCCTTAGTAGTTATTTCTATATTTAAAGCTTTTTCTAATGGCTGAACTTCACAATTCAACTTATCAACAAATTCCTTAGAAATAAAAGATCTTGTAGCTCTAGAATCAATTAACACCTTAGCATTTACTGAGTTGACGGGAAGCGTACCTGCAACCACTTCTGGGCTATGGACAACATCCCTCATTGTCATATTAAAAGTTCTTGCCTTTGGCTGCTCTTGCTGTGGTGGTGGCGGTGCTGTAATCCTTAAAACATTTGGTGCGACCTCTGGTGCTTTACAGTTTCGAGAAATATGACCTGGCTTTCCACACTTGAAACAACCTGTACTCGGAGGTCCTTGCCTTGGAGCTTTACACTCACTGGCATAATGTCCTTTCTGCTTACACTTGAAATAAACAATGTTGGCCTTATTGCAAACTCCCGTATGCTTCTTCCCACAAGTCTGACATTCTGGGATCGGTGGTCAATTGCCCTTCTGCGGGTTAGCACCTTGAATACGATTACCTGGTCCCCCATTTCCTGGTTCTGGCTTCTTAAACCCAACATTTTTACCCTGCTGGAACTCTGGTTTCTTGCTGAAGCGATTCTGAGAATTACCAAAACGCTGGTTCCCTTCTGTAGTTTTTGTCTTTCTCTTCTTTCCTTCTCGCTCTTTCTGGGACAATACGCTATCTTCTTCTATAACCATTGCCTTATGAACTACTGCAGTATAAGATCTCAACTCAAAAGCTGCTACCTTACTCCTAAGCCATGGCTTCAAACCCTGCTGAAATCGTTCAGCTTTCTTTTCATCCTTGTCAATATAATCTGGGGCAAACCTTGAAAGCTCTATGAACTTTGTCTCGTACTCGGTCACACTTAGATTTTCCTGTTTAAGTTCCAGATTTTATCTCTAACTGATCCTGCAAGACTGTGGGGAAATACTTTTCTAGGAACAAGTCAGAGAATCACTCCCATGGAATTATACCTTCAGGTTCTAACGCTCTATTTGATTACCACCAATAGTTGGCCTATCCCTTGAGAAAATAACTCGCAAATTCTGTTTTTTGATCATTACCTGCTTTAACCATTCTCAAAGCCTTTTCCATTTCCTTCAACCACTTTCTTGCATCTATTGGATCAGCAGATCCTTTAAATTCAGGTGGATTGACATTCTGAAAAGCTTTGAAAGTCACTACTAGAACTCGCTGCTACTGCTGTTGTTGCTGCTGCTGAAACTGTTGCTGAAATTGTTGCTGAAGCTGCTGTTGTTGTTGCAGGTGCTGGGTCATATAGGTCATCTGTTGTTGCATTAATGCCATCATTTGGGCTAAATTTGGGTATGCCTGACCCTCGAGACGATTAACAGAAGTAGTATTCTTTTTGGGACCCATTACATTGATGAGAAAACAAGCAATTTATTTAGTAACCTGCAAGCATGCTGATAAAATAATATATATCACAACAATTTAATTCTGCATTGTAAAAGAACATTTAGCAACATGCTGCCTCATTACTAAATAACCTGCTTGTTATCTCACAGACTGAACATAATACGGAAATGTAAACAAGATCACAATATATAAAGATATGAACGGTGGAAAACTAAATAACTGACTGAAAAGTAAAGCAATAACAATTTTGTAAAAGGATAGATCTCATAGATATATGAATAGTGCAAGCGTTCTACGCTTTGCTGATGTAGGATTAACCAAAAGAAAAGTACATGACTGACTAAAGGAAAGAAAACACAATACTGCAAATAGCTAGACTGGGAAAGGGCACGATGTACACAAAAACCCAAACTATAGCATCCAACATCTAGCAACTACACATTATATGCCTCAGTACGCCACAAAACAAAAACAGGATCCAAAGACTAGAACTGCACTCCTGCTCCATAACCAAGGGAACCATAACTAACTCCTGCCTTCGCGAGCAATGCGGAGCTCTGACAACAACCACCTCAGAATACGAATCACCTGTTGTGGGTCAACATCACCATCACTAGACGAAGGAAGCTCCTCCATCTGTCTCAATACCATCTCCTCTAACACTCCAACCCTCATAGCAATCTCTGATCCACGGGCTGCCTCTCTACGTCCTAACGCTGCAGTCAAGCGGTCAACCATATGCCTAAGCTCAGCAATCTGACCTCTCATAAAATCCCTCTCACTAACCACAGTCTGATACTCATGATACGGAACCATAGCTGAATCTCCCATCGGAGGCCTGGAAGTAACAGAACAAGCAGGTGTCATCCTAGGATTCATATCTCTGACCCTCTGGCGTATAGCCCGGATCCTCCTGGACAATGCTCCTATAGGACGCTGTGGCATAACAGGGACCTCTACCGGCTGCACAGGAACAACCGCCCCCTCTGTCCCCACTACTGGCTCCACAATAGGCTCCCTAACTGGCTGGATCTCAGACTCTCCAGCTCCACTCCCCTCACTCTCCACCCTCTCCACGGATGGATCACTCTCAGGAACAGACGACGAGCTACCCGACGTAGGGGTCGGGCCCTCTAACTGTCTCTCCTCTGACATCTCAGCACTATCCGCCGGTACCTAAAATCAATACAACAACACTCAATATACGCAATTCCAAAACTCACTCGAGACCCATGAAAGTATATAAATAGCCGATGTAATAGAGTTTTAGATACACCTGTAAGAAAGAAGCTGGTGAAAATAGAAGATGAATATGTCCGGTATATATAGTGATTTGTACATCAAATATTTTTTGCTTTTAATTTTGGATGTTTTGATTAAATATTTGTTAGAATCCATCAACCGAACAAAATCTTGTCAAATATTGCCAAATTTCATTTTGGAAAATGTATATAAAAATACTTTAAAATTTGTGTAATAATAAATATCCTTAAATCTGTTAATATTTAGTTGATTTATTAAAATCTGGATTGATTACCAATAATTTTAAGAGATTTTTTTAATCTAGATCGAATACATTTAAGTTTGAAAGGATAAGAGATTACTATACACCTTCATTCATTTTCTTCAAATTTGGATATTGGATTAAAAGGCATTACTATATAGGTTACGTTAACGGTTGTATAAGAGATTAAAATATTAGATTATTTAAGAATTTATACCACTCCGTTGATAAAAAATATGTGACGCCCCCAAACCCGCCCTTCCGCGGATTCGGGTCGTCGCGCCTTACAATGTACAAATACATGTATTATCATTACAAATTATAAATAAATACAAAGTCTTTTTAAATTATAAATGTAAAAGAAAATTACAAAACACAATATAAGAATAAAAAATAATAGATCGCAAGATAAAATCTACAGAATTTGTATTAAAGTTGTTGTACAGATATGAAATATAAAAAAAATAGAGCGGAAGAAAGAGATTATAAAAAAAAGATGCAAAAGATAATCAAGTTTATAAAATACAAAAAAATTAAAAGATAGAGAAAGAAAAATGTAAACTACAAAAAGTAAACAATCAGACATGACACTTGAGTTAAAGAGTTACTAGATTATCAACTAACAGGGTTACCCACTGAAATCGACCCTATACACATAGACACAGACACACACACACACACACACACACACACACACACACATATATATATATATATGTTTGTATGCATATATATATGTATGTATGTATGTAAAGTGGGGTTCAGTGAGACAAACCAACTAGATTTTGTAACCGAGTAACTCCATCATATCGGATTATAAGTCTTTGAACATTTAGATCAACTACTAATATACATGACATCTACTGTACACATGCAACATTAACACCAATATATACTTGAATATTTTAGGGTTCATCAATACCAAATTAGGATATAAAAATATGAATTATTATTAATTTAATAAAGTTTTCTTAATCATTTCAATGTAGAATTATTTATATATTTGGATTTGTGACGCCCTCCAAATCCTGGGTCTAGATTTTGGAGTCACGAACCAACATAAAATATAACACAACCTGGATAATAATAATATAATATAAATAACCACGACCTCCTTAACATACCACTAGATCGATCATATGTTTGATATGAAATAGGTACCAACAAAATATAAAGTTATTACAAACAACTTAATGTTATTAGAATAACTTCGAAAAAAAGTTATGCCAATAACCAAAATTCTATTTAAGTTTTACAACTATTTCTAGTTTTTATTACAAAACAACTATCTACGCAGTCTTCACTCCCCAAAATGCCTACCTGCTCAGGTAACTAGAGCCTAACCCTCCTCAGGGGTCCGCGATACACATCCTTTCTGGCTGTATGACGAATGATGGCCATACTCAGGTTTAACTGAAATATTAAACAAGATAAACAATGGTGAGCCAAACTCGCTCATCAAGCTATATGAACTGATAAACAAGTATAACAATCTCAAGATAACAATATATGAAAGACTGTAAAAGCATTTAAATCTGTAACCTTTGTTTGCCTTTATTGGAGATTAACAATAATAAACTAGATTGGAAACCAAGTAAGACGCTACGTTGCAGCCGATGATTAGTCGCGAAGCAACGCCGGTAGTTTCCGAGTATTTCTACCCGTCACCAGTCCACAAATCTTTATGGGTACCCTGGCACACATTGGCTAAAAATAATAATCGTTGGGTCGGCGTCACGGCTACTTACGCCTTCAATCTCAAGAAGATGAGTCGGTTCAATTGATCTCCTTATCAACCACTCGCCCTCTCACAGGGTCCGGAGTGATCTCATTGACTGATGGAGGAATAACTCGAACAATTTGTTATCCGCTAATTCAATAATAAAGAATCACTGTGTGGAATATATGTAGATAGCATAGTGTCACTATCTATCCCTCGTCAAGAAATGACAATCTAGTAGAACAGTTACTAGAATAACAGAGTTGCGATAAAGTATAGATTATTCTATAATGAGCTAACGGGAATATTTATTGAAGCTTTGCATATTTTGAATGTAAATAATAGACTATTCTGAATTTAGAATATGGGAGAATCACTTGCCTGGTAAGCTGTCAATCCAAAACAAACTATTTAAGTCCAACCTCGACTGTCTGGCTCACTCCTGAACTCGATTCTATAAACCAAAATACTATTTTAGTAAACCAGACAACAACTCAATCGACGTATTTCTACATCTCAAAAACTAACGTCTACCCATTGGATCGCTAACCCCTTTATAAAAGAAATCACGTAAATAATATTATTAAGTGGCTAGCACTACTGACCACTACCATATAATGCACGTAGCCACATAATGCACATAAGCACACATAAGACACGTTACATTTAGCTCAGTTCGTCAAATACTTTGGTTTGGTATATTTAAAATCAAAAACGGGTCAAAATCGTCTTTCCAACGAATACCGGTCCGTTAAACAATTCGTAAAAAATAATTACCCCATTTTTTTAAAAAAAATTATGCTTATAAATATTTTTAAAAGAATCGGGGGATTTTTCAGAGGCTAACGGACTTCGTTTCGTCTCGATCCAACAAACGGTTCATTTGTTATCGAATTATTAAAAATAATTCGATTAACAAATCATTTTTAAATCCTAAAAATCATTTAAATAAATTAAATAAATTAACTAGCTATTTAAAATAATTAATTATTAAATTTAATTAATTTGAATTTTTTTAGAATTTTTGGAAATTATTTAAAAATAATTCATTTATTAATTAAATAAATTAATCAGTTATTCAAGAATAATCAATTAATTTAAATAATTAAATAAATGAATAATTCAAATTTAGAAAATAATTTAAAATAATTAAAAATTTAAAATAAATCAGTTTTTATCATTTTGATTAAATCGGAATATTAAATAATTAATCAACAAATTAATTAACAAACTAAAATAAGATTTTTCATTTATTTTTAAATTGAAAAGTCAATAACAGTTTTTGCAATTAGGACTGGGTTGTTTTAAATTAAAACCAGGTCAGTATGAATATTAAGCGTGTTATCAAGAACATACCAGATCCAGGTTGAATGCAGGCCGGTTTCTGGAAAATTTTCCAGATTCAGGTGGCTTTGACGGAATCCGGTTAGCTCCGATATGGCCCAAAACAGTCCGTTTCAGCAAGTTTTCATTAGCAATTCGATTATAATCAAACCAGCAACTCAGGATTAGTATTAACAACATCATATCGTCACAAACTTAATGAATCCCGCAAGCAAACGCTGAAATTCATTTTTTACTAAAACGGTGACCAAATTCAAAAATTTCAATCGCAAAATATAGTCGAAAATCATAAGAACTAAACCACATATTCGTAAGCGTTAAACAATCACGAAATCGACCGGAAAATCAAACAACGTCGACGGTCAAAACCCTTACTCCGGCGAGTCGATTTTTCAATCGAACAAACTCAAAAATTATAGAAATATAAACACAGTCGAGTTGTTCACGTATATACATACACGAAATTAACAAACAATCATCCAATCTTTCCGAGTTCAATTTAACGAATGAAACAAAATCGAAAAGTTCGATTTGTTACCACAACAAAGGAATTAAACCCAGGTGATGATAGAACTCGACTTCAAATTGCGGATTGAACCCACGAACAATGATTTCAAAGTCCGGTTTTGCATGAACCGATCGTTTCCCCCCTTTTCTCTGAAACCCTAGCCGCCCAAACCCCTTCCCAAATTTTCTGATAGCTTTTAGGTTTTTTAATATATTTTAGTAATTAAAAATAAATTTATATTTACACATAAATTCCCCCTAATTACAATTAGGGCTTAATTATATCTTTAAAAGAAAATATTTAGCCCAATAATTATAATTTATGGGGATCAATTTTTAAAATAATATTTTAAATAAATATAATATATATGCCAAAATTTCCTAAAAATTGCGAATAATTCAAAAATATGAAAATATAAAATATTTGATAGACCGAAAATTTTATAAAAATTAAAATGTGATTTTTGCACGTCCCAGGGCACCTGTATTGTCCCGGTCTGATAATTTTTAAAAAACGAGAACATTTCCTAAATTACTAGAAAAGGCCGGATTTTGATATAAAAAGCTCAAACTGACAGAATGAAGCTCAGAATGAAAAACGGTAAGAATGGGCTATCAAAATTGATTCTAATTAATTTAAAATCAAACCAGACACATTTAAAATGAAATAAAATTAAATTAAAATATTCAGAAAAATATCCTGGACCATACAGGATATTAACAGGCACATAACACGTTACAAATAAGACCCAAAAGGCACAATTAAATTTTAAAACACATAATATTTCATTTAATATAATTAAAAAATAGTCACAAAATTCTCGGATATTACAGGATTCAACATAAATATAACTATTGTTCAACAAATGATATTGAACTCAAGTTATGTATTTGTTGAACACTCTTTATAAAATAAATTCAGTATTTCGTAAAAATGTTGGAAAATATTTTTTAATAAATTATAAAATGTTATAAATATATTTTCGTTACAAATTATGTGTATTTAATAAAATTTTAAATATTATTTAATAACTGATGTTGAATATAAGTTATATATGTATTGAACAAAAAAAGTTTGTACGGTTTGCTCGTTAAGAAATAATTAGATACCTGTTCCGTGTATGTATATGCCTTTATATTTTATTTTCTTTGTTATGTCCCGTGTTATTCTGTATCTCTCCAGAATATAAGTGTTTGAACTGAAAGCCCCATAGTTATTAAATCAGTTTCCTAGTATAGTTATATATATATATATAAAGTTCATAACGCCTGTATTTATCCAAGTATGTATGTGTCATACTCTAATTGGACATGCATTCATGTATAAATTTAAATCCAAGTAAATGTATGAAACAATGTAAAATACATATAGGTAGTACACATCATATGAATTCAAGTATTCGTATAGTGCATCTAGGATTTTAGATGTTAGGTCCAAATGGAGTCACAGAGGGGGTGATATAAATCTTTCATTTTCCTTAACTTTCTGTGCTCTGCTCAACATTGGAGTCATGTAAGCAATTTGTTACTGTGACTTTAAATCCTGGTCACAATTATTTTAATTTTTTTCACCCTCCCCCCGCTCATCACTTTACGACCGAATTATCTAGAAAACAACTCAACTTTTTTCTGTTTTATAAACTGTACCAAACGAATCCTCTAATTTCCAATATTTATAACACAAGTACTCAATCGTACAATGGACGGACAAAAAATGTTTATTGTTGAGTTAAGCTAACAAATATTTAAAGTGAACCAAAGTAGTCATGTAGTATGATACTATGATTAGGTTCGTTGTAATTTCTGCACCGTGAATAATTATATACTAAAACTTTTGTTCACATCAATATATGTATTAATGAATTTGGAATAATAAAGGTACATTTCCAAATTCAAATGATGTATAATTTTATTTACTAAAATATTAGTGATTAATTATTTGGACTCTATAATTTGATTACACATTTTTTGCCACATAATGAAATTCCATTAAATAACCAAATCGTTACTCATTATAGAGATGAGTTACGGGTGGGCATCTCCCACTCGCCTATTACGATCAGCAATAGAACAACTATATCTCACTAAGTAATGCGCTACGTTGTTTGCAGACCGTTTAATAAATTTCAAAGTCACTCCTTGATTTTCTAAATATGATAACAGCTGCTTGCATTCATCAATAGTTCTACCCAGGTAGGAAAGCTTGATAGTTAAGCTTCTTATAGCTTGGATTATGACTTAACAATCTACCTCCACTTCAACATCATGCCAACCCTTATGTTTAGCCCAACTTAGAGCTTCTCGAATCCCCATTGCTTCAGCAATCTCCGAAATGACCATGCGCTGAGTGTATCTTAATGATGCTTCTATCAGTTTCCCCTTGTGGTCTCTTGCTACCATTGAATAACTATAGCAGTTAGAAGCTTCAAATAATGCAGTGTTGGTATTAACCTTAATCTGTCTTTCGTTAGGAATTCTCCAATGCACAACACCATCTTCTTGAGTTATGAACTCAAGATAATGATCAAACGATGTGTCTTGTGCACCTAACCATTGATTAAGGCCCAGTTTAGCCAACTCTACAATTTCTGCAACTTCCATACCTTCTTAATGCCATATTAATTCATTTATGGACTTCCACAAAGACCAACATATCATTGCTATTAATCGAATCTCCTCCCTCTTACAACGATCAAACACAACCATCAACCAGTTAGGAAAATTGTTGTGGCTATACGGCAGGCCTGAAATATTAGCTTTCTCCCTACAAGCTTTTGCAAGAGAACAGCTTACCAATGTATGAAATATATTTTCTGGTTCAACATTACAAGACGGGCATAGTTCGTTCACTTCTACTTTTTTATCCTCAATTGATCTTTTGTTGGTAAGCACCATGCTGATGCTCGCCATAAAAGTTTTTAACTTTGGGAGGAATTTTGAGATTCCATAATTTCCTACAAAAAAGCGGAATTGTCACTCGATTGCAACACACTTTTTGTAACACCCCCCAAATCCAGGATCAGGAATCTGGGTTGTCACTTGCAACTTTACAAATGCTTTTCAAAGTATTTCCTTTATACTTCTCATCAAAACACAATTGCTCATACCTTGACCCTTACCTTTCACACACACACACACACAGAGGTTATAGTCCCAGATAACGCACCCACACAATACTGAACCAATAAGAAACAATGGTTCACAAATTAAAAGTTATTACAGACCCCAAAAAGGATTAACCATAAGCTTACCCGATCTTTGCCATAATAATACACAAGTCCTAAATATAAATGAGTCTGATACCCAACAAGCTGTAAGTCTAGCCTAGGGGTAGCTTCTACCTCTGCAGTAATGGCGACTATGATATCAACGGGTAGTCGAGGAACATTTCTCATGGACTTGCATAAGGTATGCTTGGGTCTGGTCATCTTGCCTAGCTGTTGTTATGTGATAAATAAAATAAAGCAAGAGTGAGCAATATAGCCTGCAAGAATATATAACTGATTGATAATGCAACATGCCTTTCATAATACCTCTAAAACCTTTTTTATGCGTAATATGAACAAAGTTTTAATAGAGTTTAAACGATGAAGTTACTAGGTACTTCAACATAAAATCTTTTCATAATTTCTGAAAACCTCTGTTTATTAAAAAATATGAACAGAGTTCAAATGT
>PHNY01076086.1:2643-16215 GCA_003724115.2 Anethum foeniculum
AACTATCAGTAAAAAGAAGTTTTAAACCTTTTCTTCAATTAAAATCATATCAAGACTGATCTGTTCGCCCGTGTGTAGATTGACAGGCTCTCACTTCCTGCAGGCATGTACTCGTATGATCCATCTATAAGTACTGTCGTTCAAAGCATCTAACATGGTATAATCCATAGCTATAATAGATGTGAAGGATATAAATTCTGCAAATAATTTGTAGGGTGTTAAATTTTGATAGTGGTTCTTGTTGAATTTATAGGTGTTGATAAAGCACTTATAGATTGAAGGAGTATGTGTTGGCTATGAGTATGCGTTAATGATAAAGCATATTCATTAGGAATATAAAATCATTGATAACAACTTTCTTTAATATTGACGTGAGTATGCGTTGTCTATGAGTTGGTTAAATATTTAACTTTAAAAATAATTCTAGGAAAGTATTGAATAAAAATTGTATGAAGATATTAATTTGATTTGACTTAAAGAGTAATTATGGAAAAATATTGATAAAATTCGTAATTGACTTTTATTCGGTAATTCAAGACCGCTTCAGATCTAATTTGACACTTGGACCACTTTAGAATTGTAGTAAATTTCGTTATCTTCGCGTGAGCTGTTAAATCGTCCAATTATGACTTCTAGAATTCAAGATATGGCCAAAAGAATAACGTGTGCGGGTGCAGTCAAATAAATCCGAATTTTCTTTTAATAAATTTTCAAATTAAGCTTTTATTCTCCGATCTTTCCGATTTTAGAATTTTCTTTCTTCCTACAATAAAACAGTAGAATTTATTGAATAAAAATCCGAACCAATACTATTTGACATGAAGATATTAATTGACTTTTTATATTTGACATATTGACATGATTATGCATTGATTTATTTTTTTTAATATTTAGGAAACTAATGTTGACATAATTACGAATCAGCTATATTTGACTTATAAAGTATATCTAGAAAAATATTGTAGAAAAGTTGTAGGAAGATTTTTTTTATTTTCAAGAAAACTATTGTTGGCATAATTATGAGTTGACTTATTAATATTTATCTGAATGAATGAAGAATATAATGTAATTATAATTTTTGATACTTATTAATTCAAAAAATTGAGAAAATTCGAAAATAAAACGGGACGATCTAAGAGGCGCCACATAAACGCCCGACTTCTCCTTTATATAAGTATATTGATTGATATATTGATATCGATGATTTTCAGATTACTGATTTGTCCTTGTGTTATGTTCAGCGTTTTGCAAAAGTGGTGCTTCTTAAAAACGTAAGACATATCATGTTATTAATCAATTACAAAATTTATTCGCATCACTCTGCAACTTGACAGTTGACAACATGGACGGTTATCGAGTCATTTCGGGGTCTGGTAATGCTATTACTGCCCCCAATTCTTGAATCCTAATCCGTTCTCCGAACCCGTCTTAATTCTGGAACGAGAATTATTTTGCTCTCCAATTCCTGCCGAGAACGGGATCCTCGCGGGTAATCGAGGATTATAATATTTTTTATCAAATAAAATCTTATATATTTTTAATACATTTTTAATAAAAATAATTTAATAAATTATGATATATAATTATATTTTAAATTTAACATCATATTTTCAATAACAAGTTGAATTTAAATGTATTCATAATAAAAATTGATATTAAAATTATTTTTATAAATCATATTCTAATATGAAATTTTCATATAATAAAAAAGTTTAAAATTTAAAAATGTATATACATTATATTTTTTCATAATAATTTAATACATATATATATATATATATATATATAATATTAAATATTTATATTAAATATGAACGGGGATCGGGTCGGGGAACGGGTCGGGGAACGGGGATATCCTAATCCCCGACCCCGACCCGATCCCTGGATTTTTTTTTTATACTTTTTCCGGCTCCCCGTTCCAAATCCGAAAAATTTCTCAAATTCTCGACCCGAATAGGACGAAGATGGGATCGGGTGGGGACGGGGCGGGTTAAATGCCCATCCCTGGTTGACGCGGACCAAACGCTCTGCTCTTCTCAAATAGCAGTATTCCTTGCTTAACTGCTTGTCGAACTTTGTCTCTGTAGCACTTAAATAAATTTTTAGATTGCTTGATGGTTTTGCTTAAAACAACTTACAATAAAGACCATGTACAACTGGCCTTCTACCGGATTCTAGGTCAGAAAACATGCAGTCCTTTACAATTTTTACTATGCAGCATAATGTTAGCCCTACGGGTGGAAATAGGAATATATTTTAGGAGGACGGAATAATGTTCAGGGGGACTGAATTAAATTATTTTACATTTTTTCAAAATTTTACACTAAATTTTTTGTAAATTTGGACTGGGCTCACTCCAGTGCCCCTAGTTGGACCCTACATTCTCCTACCTTTCTTTTCACAAGTCGCATTCTGGTCATGCTACCTCACACAGTCAAGAGCTTCCTCTTCAGTCTCAGATATGTCCAGGTTCCTTCTTTCATATGTTCATTAGTCTATATTTTGACATATTATTGGAAGTTGAAAGTGCAAATTGTGTGTCTAGGAAAGATCATAAAATGTTAGGATCTTTTGAGTTTCTGAGGATTGTGAAAAATGAGCACTGTGACAAACTAAGCATGCATCCAAGAGGAAATTTTTCTGTACTTCCTCTTCCTATCCAGAGTAAAGAGGATGCTAAAGAAAATTGATATTTAGTACTAATCTGTAATTCCAAACTCTCCTCCACCCAAAAAAGAAATACCAATAGAATCTGAAATTCTCAAACAAACATTTCAATAGAATTAATGAATGGTAACACTCAAATTCATGCAAAGAAGCACTACATGTTTTAACGGCAGTTTTGTAGTTATCATACAAAGCCAAATAATGAGAGTAATTTATAGAATGACAAAACAAACTTGAGGGGAACATTCATTTCTCAGCTTCCAGTATATTCTAGGAAAAGCGAGTTAAGTTGTTTGACTCACTTGGATCCTCTTGTAGTACTGCATAAACAAAAGGCTTAGGAGGCATTATTAAGCATTCAATATCTCCTTCTAGCATTTCAATAACTTTGTTCATTGAAGGTCGATCACTTGGCTTCATTTGTATACACCATAATGCTACTATAATCATTTTCTTTACTAACTTCCTTTCTTCCTCAGTAGCATCTTCCATCTCAAGCTCTTTTCCTTCACTCAATTGGTCGTATACCCACAAAAGAAAGTGATCTTGGTTAACATTATCCACAGATTGATTTGAATTTTTCCTTTGGCCAGCCATTTCCATGAGCAACATTCCAAAACTATAAACATCTGCTTTGTATGAAATTCCACCAATATTTTTGTAAAACATCTCCGGAGCCATGTAGCCCATTGTTCCTCTTGCTGCAGTGAGAGTCACAATGCTATCGTCAGTGGCATATAGTTTTGCTAACCCAAAATCAGAAATGTTTGGATTAAAATTTTTATCAAGAAGAATGTTGTGAGGCTTGATGTCGAAATGCAAAATTTGCATGTCACAACCTCGATGTAAGTAGTCAATTCCATTTGCCACCTTGTATGAAATTTCATACATCTTTTCCCAGCTCAGGGAAACAAATTCTTTTTCTGTTCCTTCTTCACGGAAAATGTATTTCTCTAAAGATCCATTAGGCATAAACTCATAAATCAGAGCACGTTTTGGACCTTCGAAACAGAAGCCTACAAGTTCCACCACATTGACATGATGAATCCTTCCACTTGTAGCAACTTCGTTAATGAATTCTTTCCCAGTATCCTTAGACCTGCCCAATATCTTTACTGCTACAAGAAGACCACTACGAAGCTTTCCTTTATATACAGTGCCAAAGCCTCCTTCACCCAGTTTATCTTTAAAATTATTGGTAATCTTCTTAATATCTGAGTATGTATACCTTATAGGCATCAAGTTGTTTTGAGCGCGAAGAAAATCCTCAATGGTGTCATACATTGATAAATGCCTTCTCCTAGCTTTGTAAGCCACCAAGGCGAGCAAAAATGGTAATCCAAGTGAAAATCTTGCAGCGAAAATTATTCCTGCTATTTTGCCTAATTTTTCGAAAGAAAGGGAAAAAAAACATCATCTTTAATACACGGAAGATAAATTTGCAATAAAGTGTGCAAAGTGAAGGCCCTATTGCTGTGAAAAACCATTCCTATTTCATATTCTTTGATGCAGACATACATTAGTTACCACTAACCAGATAGTTTCTTAGAAATTGGATTTTCTACACTCATTATATGTTACAATTCAGTATTACATACTCGTTTATATATGTTCGAACAATATTCATCGGCAAAAAATAATCTAAGAAGATAAAATTTCTTTGATTATTGATTCCAGCTTAGGTTATTTTGTATCACAGACACCAGTACACCACTTTGCATGTAGCTAATGAAAAAGTTAGCAATGAAAGAAAGAAGAAATGAAATACAAAGTAGCTTACCAATCCTATTTTGAATGTCTGCGCCTGTTATGCAACAAACAGAGAAACAGAGTCAACAGGAAAGATATTATTTCTTCCTTGCTAAAGTTAAATATACCAAAAACTGCAATACTCACGTTCAAAGTACTCAATAATTCCATGCCAGTTTTCCCGCAAGCCTACATGGTTCATACAAAACTAAGTTAGTATGTTTCTCTCTTGAAATTTATCTTAATGTTCATTATTTGGTATGGATCTGGTAGACATTAGGAGTAACTCGAAAGACGACTAAAAAGAGAACTTAAATGCCTCCTAAGTAATAATGCCAAGTTTTTTACTCACACGAAATCGAGAGATGGTATGAACTTGGATTACTGAGGTCACACGACCTATAGGATTTGCAAGTCCAAAGATCATGATCCAGAGCGGTAGTATTACAATTGTCACCCACGTCACACTTTGAGCAGTAGAAGTAACGCCAAGGAAGATCAAATCCGTTAACCATTGCATTGTGAATGTCAGAAATATTAGAGAAAACATTACTAAAAAGCGACTGGCGGGACACCCAAATCATGTTCCTAATCCTACAATTGTCCTCCAGTTCTAATATATCTGTAGATCCAACCACTACATAAGCATGAGAATAAACATAAAAATTTCCCAATACAGAATAAGAAGGAATAGAAGAATATTGGTAAGAAATGTTAATGTATCGGGTGGAAATTACAGGCGATGGACATTCTATCATTGTAATGGGCTGATTTAATTCCCCTAAATGTATATCCCGGTAGAAGAATGATATCATTAAGTCACCCTCTGAGATCGAATGAGACGGAAGAGATGAATAATTGTTCTTTTGAAGGCCTGGATCAACAATCCTAATCGAAAGATCCTGATAATTAATACTCTCAACATAATAGTGTATATCCGGAAGCAAATTTACAACAGTACGATTATTGATGCAGGACAGCTCATAGCTGAAAGAAGCATCACATTTTTTATTTTCACCTTTCAGTGTAAAAGGACAGCTTATGTTCAAGATATTACCGCAAGAAGGAGAGGCAGCTGTGCAACCTGATAGGCTTAAAATACATAATACTGTAATGATGAATATGAATGTTGCAGAGAGTTCTGTGGATACTGTGATTACAGACTGCAAGCTCCTTCTGTCCATACTCTTGTTCTTAGCTTAATATGCAGTTTGGGTACAGAGAAAAGAAAATAGTATTAGATCCGTCTATTCTATTCAAAGTACAGATCTTTCAAAAATATATTTTCTAGTAGTAAATTCAATTACGCAAGCCAAGCCAACAAGTTCCTAGATGCTGTCTGAATCTTTGTAGTCAAACCAAAGAAAAATTCAATATTTTGATTGATTTATTTTTTATATGAAAACGAGTTCTGGTCAAGATCATGATTTCATACATACCCCAAACTATTACACCTACATGATAATTTATGATAAGTTGGGTGCAACGTTGAATGCCAATACGTTTTGAACAAATTTCAATTAGCTAATCCATGGGTTTTCAGGTATTATCTGATCTTTCTGTAATTATGGTGCTTGCAATAAGAGGAGTTGTAGCAGCAAAAGCAGAAGATTCCGGTGAGTGCTGGAACACAAGATGCTCCCATCACGGCCCAGATATCCGGTTCCCATTTTGGCTCAAAGACAAGCAGCCTGCACACTGTGGCTATCCTGGTTTTGGAGTTTCTTGTCACAGAGGAAATACTTTGCTCCAGTTCCAATACCTTGCAAACACATCCGTCCAAGGAACCCAGCTCTTCCTTTCAAAAAATATGTCAGTCGAATCAATCAACTACTCGTCTCAAGAGATAGTATTTGTTAGTCAACAGCTAACCAACAGTCTTAAACTTGTTTCCCTGTCAACTTCATCCCCATCATCAATTCCACACTTTGGTAAATTCCGTCCTTATATATACCCAGAACAAATGGAAGCAGATCGCTTAATATTTACTAATGCCACATTTGTCAGTTGTTCCTCAGGAATCAAAGATAATTATTTTTTCTATGGATTGGTCCCTGAAGTTCTTACATCCATTAGTGGACAAACTTTCCCAGTCTACTGTCTGGAGAATGTAAGACGCCCTAATACTCAACCATCCATAACCTCCTGCACCAAGGTGTTCGATTCTTCTCTTCCATATAAAATTCTTGAGGCACGCAATAGGTTTAAAATCAATTGGTCAACTCCAAATTGTGGGAAATGTGAAGCCAGGGGGGAGTACTGTAAGCTGAGAAAGAATAGTACTAGCAGTAAGATCGAAACAGGTGATCTCAGTACTGAATGTTTGTCAAGAGGTACATTCATTATAACTCTGATAGACCCTAGACATTGTGATGCATGCTACAACTTTTTGCAATCAAAGTATTCCTATCTACTTTAAAATAATGAGGAGCTAACCAACATGCTACTCCATTATATTACAGATCGACAACACGAGGATTCAGTTGAGCCTATTGCAAATATAGTTCCAGGTGCTACTCTAATTGTGCTTGTCCTTTTAGTATCTCTTTATTATTTAAATAGATCATATAGACAAAAAAAAAATGATCAACTGAAAATTGAAATGTTTCTGGCGGATTACCAAGCAATGAAACCGACAAGATACTCCTATGCTGATATCAAGAAAATCACTAGTAATTTTGTTGATAAATTAGGACAAGGAGGTTATGGATCAGTCTATAAAGGTCAAATCACCAGTGAAATTATTGTAGCAGTTAAAGTCCTAAATAGCGATCCGAAAGCCAACGGAAATGATTTTATCAACGAAGTGGGAACTATTGGAAGAATCTATCATGTAAATGTGGTTCGCTTGGTGGGGTATTGTGCAGATGGCTGCAATCGAGCTCTAGTTTACGAGTTCCAACCTAATCATTCTCTAGAAAAATTTACATACAGAGGCAAAATTCATCAGAACAATTTCCTTGGCTGGGAGAAGATGCAAGAAATTGCTCTAGGCATAGCTAAAGGAATTGAATATCTTCACACTGGATGTGTTCAGCAGATCCTTCATTTTGATATCAAACCTCATAATATCCTCCTGGACCAGAATTTCAATCCCAAAATATCTGATTTTGGGTTGGCCAAGTTGTGTTCTAAGGATCAGAGCATTGTCTCTATGACTATGGCTAGGGGGACCATTGGCTATATTGCACCAGAAGTATTTTCTAGGAATTTCGGGAAGGTGTCATCAAAATCAGATGTGTATAGTTTTGGAATGTTATTGCTTGAAATGGTGGGAGCAAGGAACAATAACACAGTGGAAAACAGCACGGAAACTTACTTTCCCGAATGGATATTTCATCGTTTGGAGGAAGGTGGAGAAGTAGCAATTCAAATAGAGAAAGAAGAAGATTCAAATATAGCAAAAAAGCTAACAATCATTGGATTATGGTGCATAGGGTGGCATCCCGTAGACAGACCTTCAATGAAGCATGTTGTACATATGCTAGAAAGCCAAGAATGTCCGACAATGCCACCTAATCCTTTCCAAAAATCAAGTGTAAGGTCATTTACAAATGATCTAGAAGTTATTTCCGAGTGACAAGTATTATGTACCATTGTATAGTTTGCTAATAAACGTCTTGAAATACAATAATTTGATGCTTATAACTGAATCATGTTAGGTGTTATTAACCATGTGCTGTAGAATTATCTAATCATAATTTTGTATACATGTTATGTGCATTTAGAATAAAATCAGTACTGCGTGAAGCTCTGAAACTGTTTATAATATGATCTGCTGTACAACAAGTTTCACCAAAGTGACTAAGTTCAAAGCCTGAATATCAATATTGTAATTAACTTTTTAATTTGACTTAACTTTTAATTTCGCTTTTAATAAACTGTCTTTTGACTCCTAAAAAGTTGATACTAGTTGAATTTTAAATTCTTTAAGTATATCAAATAAAAATGGTAATTATGTTTGGCTTGTGAGCATTCACAGTACACAAGTAAATACTTGCAGGTTATTTTGTTATCAAAATTCTTAGTTGACGCTAGAAGAAGTGATAATTACAACTACAGTATGTTGACATTAACCTGGATATCAAAATTGGCACAAGGAAAACGAATGAATGTCGCCACACCAGACAAGGCTGTCTCTCCATTCTCTTTGGCGAGGCGCCACCTTTTGGAACCTACGGAACACTAAACCAATCCGGACTTTGATTGGGAAAAGAAAGACAGTCACAAGTACAACTAGCAGTTTATCACTGGCGCACAACTCGATACTATAACAAAGTAGCGAGGTCA
Source organism: Anethum foeniculum (assembly GCA_003724115.2). NCBI lineage: Eukaryota > Viridiplantae > Streptophyta > Magnoliopsida > Apiales > Apiaceae > Anethum > Anethum foeniculum. The sequence goes on from PHNY01076086.1 coordinate 11,350, forward strand.
CTTCATGTTAGAGACAGCTTTTCATAATGAAAAACACCAAAGACGCGAGGTAATTGGGTTATAATACTAGAGTAGTACTGCGACTCTGAGAGAAGGTACTTGCTACAAACATTTTTGGTGATAGGTTAATAACTCTTACAAGCATGACATAAAATTGTATCACACACGAAAAATTGACCCTTGCTAAAGATAGTAGTACACACGCACATCCTAGTATCCTACATCCTCGTGCAACACTTCCTTTTTCAATACATATAACTATCAGATATTGTGTGCAACTATTCGCGTACGCATAGTGCAACACTTGAAGAACTATCTAATGAACACATAAGGCTCTCTGGATCCGCATGTTCCTGCAGCTAGAAATTTTTTTACTTTGTGCTGCTGTGCCAAGTAATATTGCAATACTTGACCAATAATTTACAGCCAAAAATATATTGGCAAAAGGTTTTTACTTTCATATGTTCGAATAGTCTAAAATAACTACAGAGCTCAGATAAGCAATATTCTGCAGAAACCAGAATGAGGAAAAACATATATGGTGTACATTACTTGCATGGAAAAAAGAGACGGCACGAACAATAATACTAATTAAGCAACGTTATGATATACTTAATGTACTTGTGATAATAAACGGCAACAAGCGCACGACCACTGAGGAAAGTAATGAGAGCTGCATTGAAACAATTACAATTATCACAAATTTACGATAGTGTAGCAAAGGGAGAAACAATTAAAAGAAGAGATCACAATTGTGGCGCACAAGAAAAATGTAATATGTGTGACTACTCATCAGCAATTGGCCTGGTTACCTCCCAACGTCTGCCTTTTTTCAGGCTGCAGCTTTAAACTTCCCGATCAAGGCAACTACATCGTTGCCAAATCGAGCATATGCCTCATCTTTCTCTTCCTTATGCCGAGCACGCTCAACCACTAATTGCCGCTGAAGGTCTTCGATCTCTTGGTTCTTCGCTTTAATCTTCTCCTTAAAGCGTTCAGCTGCAGAATCTTTTTCTACCTTGGCAGCAGCAAGTTCGGCTTTCAGGGAAGTGACCTCAGATCTCCAAGAAGCAATCAGATCATCCGTCTCCAACTTGCTCTTAAGACCTTTAACCTCTTCCTTAGCACTATGTACTTTCTTCTGCACCTCGTCAAGTTCGACCTCGAGGTTGCTGAGGCTCTTCTTTGATGTCTCGATCTCCTCACTCGCTCTTTGGGATTGAGCAAAGAAGTGTGATTCAACACAAGTAGATTTTATCAAACTCCGAGAATGTGGACTTTGAGCCTCTTCAGGAGGGGTATATTCCAATTTGATATTCTTAAGCTTAGATATTTTGCCTATCCTACCATCAGAAGAAGTACCAGAACCTCCCTGATGTTCAGTCAACGCTGTTGAAAAATAAACGGTAAAAAAAACTTAAACAAAAAGCATAGCCACAACAAATCTAGTTTGGAAGGTAAAATCCACAACAATGAAGAGGGGCATTTCAAGTCGCAACAAAATAATTGAGAACGATGGACTGACATATTTGAGCAAACACAAATGAACAAAAATGGAACACTTATCATCATGCTGAAGTAAAAAATTAAGGATTCATCTTCTTTCTTCTATACATTTTTCATGTGAAAAGGACTTTATCCAATTGAAAGTATCTATACTGTAGTCTGTTACTGTAATGAAAGGCCCCAATGTCATAATGCAATAATGAACAAAGAACCATGACAACATTTTACTAATTAGAAGACAACATTTTACTAATTAGAAGAAGATCGAGGAATTTCATAGGAGTGATAACTGATAAGTAATCTAATAAACTGTATATACAGATACATTTTTTAAAAAAAATTATCCGGTATATCGACACTAGGCTTTAGGGAGTGTAGGTGAGTTGAATGCAAACCTCTCCTCACTCAGTATCTCATAGGAGTGGAGACTCGCTTAGGGTTTCCACATACAACATAATCGAATATTTCTAATATATTCCACACAAAAAAAAAAAAAAAACTCAAGTATGTGATTGCAGATACACCAACAAAACATACCTGTTGCATTTGAAGGCTCTACAAATTCACCAGGAGAAACTCTGCCAAGCTGATCATCATCTGACTCTGTATCCGATTCTGATTCATCATCACTCGAATAAGTGGTCATCCGCCTCTTTTTGTTCGAAACTGTTAGGGACTTCTTTCTTGAACCTTCCTTCTTGTACTTCATTCTTCTGTGGTAAAACCACATCCGTACTTGGCTCTCTGACAAACCTATTCTCGCCGCAAGTTCATCCATTTCAGCCAAACTAGGGTACATCGCAGCTGTCCAAACCATCAATCATGATGCACCAATTAAAATATACCACAAACAAAAACATGAATAAAATCTACATATACATGCAAATAAATACCAGTGAAGGCTGCCTCCAAAGCATCCAATTGAGAAGGGGTTTTCATGTGACGTTCGCGTTTGACCTTATCGAAACCCATAGCTTCAGTCTTATTAATAACCATCACTGTTTCTGAATCAGTATCCATAGATGAATCCATCAATCCAACCCTCGATCTTTAAGATGATACCAGTTAAGATGTTATTTTTTATACAGGTTTGGTTAAATCTTGTATACAGCCCAGGTTTGCTAATTTATTTTAAGCTTAAGATTGTTATCATTGTTACCATCTCTGGATATCTCTGATTAAGGTCTGTTTAAGGGACTAATTTTGCATGCTACCGACCTACCTACCGTTTCTATTGCTTGTTTTATTATTATCATAAATAAAATAATTTTTATGAGACTTTTAAACTACTTTTGTTAATAAAATAATAATACTAAGACTAATAAAATGACTAGTTTACCTTAATTTTGGAAATAACAAAATCAACTTTTTCCAAATAAAATTACACAACTATCTTTGCCTTCTAGTTTTAGGGAAAATGTCCATAATAATAACTTTCAACTTTAATAATGGATAGTGTAATAAAGGGCGGTGTACGATTTTTTTAATATTTCATACTTTATATTTTGTAAAACTTTATATTTCAAGTTATAGTTAATGAATAAAAATTTGAACAAATAATTTGATTGAGACTGTTTGTTTCTTGATATCTTCTGAAAAATAAATTTTTGTGCCGAGAAGAAACCTAAAAGTCATCATTGAAAATTTTTCGCATCCTCTTCTTTTTCTCTTGGCAGGCAGTTAATCCATTAAAATCTTTAACTGAACTTAATAATTATAATAAAGGTTATGACTATATTAACATGATCGCTAAAATTTTGAAAATAATAATTTTATCGTTATTGTATGATTTATGATAAAAAAAATACAATTACTATAAAAAAAACAAAGTCAAAACGAACTAAATAAACGAACGATCGATTTTGATGAGATAGCGGTCGCAGTTCAATAAATCTTTGGGAAATGGCGTTAGATCGTCATTGACGGTCAAATTCATATGTGACGATATAAGTGGCTGTCTTACTAACGTAATGGACCTAATATGATGAGCTGTCGCAGACGAGTGACTGGCCCATGTCTCGGTTCAATATTATGTGACCGATGACCCTCTTAAATTGATCGTTAATTTTTTTTATTTTTTTTTATAATACGGTGTTCGGGCCAGCTTGCGCGCACCTCGACTAATCCGGAGGGCATACTAGCACACTCATACCCGAGCATGGTAGTTCACTTAATCCTGGAATGCCGAGGGAATCGAACCCGTGACCTTAAGGTTGCAAGCCTTAAACGCCACAAGCCGACTATCTGAGACAACCCGTGGGGTCGTTAAAATTAATTGGCCGGATTTAAATTCATCCATAATAATAGTCAGATTGTAGCAGGTGATTATTTGAATTTTTTAAACCTGATGAATCTTATATCGACTGATTCTGTGATGAATGCGGTCGAGTTAATATGAGATGATCAATTTTGCTTTGAGCTTGGTTGATTTTTTCGACTTGTAAATGATCAATATCAGTCGATTTTAATGCAACATCATTCAAACAGTTGGTTTAGACTTGCAAATTTAAAAAATTGCATCTGCGTGTTATTATGCCATGTATTTTACATACAAACTAAAAAAATCAATTTTATCCGATCCAACCAAACACAGAACAATTACTGCTAAAAATAGAAAAAAAAATCAATGCAATCGCCAAAAACAAAAAATCAAACTGATAAAAGTAAGACAATCGTATCTTACTACTCCCTCTATTCCATTTATTTCTATACACTTTCTTTTTTGAGATGTCCCTCCCAATTCTAAACGTTCCAAAAATAGTAAAGTTTTACTATAATATAGTACACATTAACTACATCCATTACTTTCTTCCACTGTACTCATTATATACATTAAAAATTAATCGGGTCCCACCACTTTTCTTACTCCCTCTGTTTTTTTTTATTTGTCACTTTGACTTTTGGCACACATCTTTAGGTTTTTTGACCCGATAGTAAAAAATATTATTTTTGATTAATTTTTTTTCTGAATTAAAGTTTTGATNTTATTTTTATTCAGAAAAAGAAAAATTGAAAAATAATTATTTCTAATATGTGGTCAAAGGACCTAAATATGTGTGCCAAAAGTCAAAGCGACAAATAAAAAAAAACAGAGGAAGTACTTCTTCCTACTAAATTACTCCCTCCGTCCCAGTATACATGTCTCTTTTAGAAAAAAACGCATATTAAGAAAATGATTGGTTGGATAGTGTTTTCAACTAAATACTCTCATTTAATGCATTGAAAAGTGAGAATATAGTATAATTTTAGAAAGTCAAATCTTGAAAAGTGATAATATGGTATAGTTTTAGAAAGTCAAATCTTGGGAAAAGAATAATTTTAAAATGTTATCCTTAAATTTGTAGTGAAAGAAGATAGGGA
>PHNY01076086.1:16252-26376 GCA_003724115.2 Anethum foeniculum
CAAGTAATTTGGGACAAATTTTTTTGTCAAAAGGGACATTTATATTGGGACGGAGAGAGTACACTTTTTCTTAATTTCCGCACCGAACCCTTCATGTATACATTTTAATGGGACAGAGGAATGATAATTACATAATNCAAGGTGTTCACAACAATTGAATCAAAATTTTCACAAAACACCTATTAATTACTTAGTCACAACGCTTGATCAAAATGTTTATAAATGGACAATTATTAACTAAATCAATAATTACTCATCCGCTCCGCCGTCATCATCCTCTTCAATATTATATTCTTGACTATTATAGTCATTTTCATTCTCGACGTCGTCTTCCTCTCCATCCTCGACGACGTTTTTAGCCCAATCGCGTATATAAAAGAACATTTCAGTAATAATATTTATTCATAACTTAAATCGAAACAAGACTACAACGACATTTATAATTGATTACCGAGATCCAAAATTACAATATCTATCTTTTCATTTGCATTTTCATACTTGTTATTAGCACTCGAAAATACTTGCGAACCATATTCCAGAATTACATTTCAAACGTCGGCATTTGCAATATTATGCACTTACGTGTAGGTTGGATGTGTATGATAAGCATTCGGATTTGCTCGTGCATCATTTAAAATATTTCAGACTACGTTGATAAAGACAGAATCCAAAAATTCAAGAAAGTGATCGGGAAGATAGGTCATACCATCATTTTGGTCGGGTTTAAGATACGTGCATCAAAGTAGAAAATGTGTTCATCAGTATGGGTCTCATTAACACATAATGTTGGTATTAGCGACTGAGTTTGTTTCTAAACTGATCGTTCTGAAAAAATAGTCGATATTGACCTATAACAGGCGTCGATCAAATTGGTTGCGATCAAAACTGACTCTGTTTCTTATAGTCGATGAACTGCAATATGGATTGTTTTAATATTTTTTTTTGATAAAAATTAAAAGTAAGATGTTAAGGTCAAAGTCAAACTAACACTATTTATAGGTAACATATCTGCATATAATTTAAGAAGAGAAATAAAAAAAATTATTTTTTCTATAATATCTTTTGTTATAAATAAATGTTTAAATAATTTATAAAAAAAATTAACTTACTTCTGTGTAAGATTTATCATAAAAATATTGAACTAGAAATTAAACATAATTCAAAAATTAACTAATATTTTTTTTGTAACTAAACTCAACAAAGGATCACTCAACCGATACTCTTATATCGCACATAGATAGGAAAATACGATGTAGCTTATTTGATTTTAGATATCACTATGACTAATATATTTATTTGGTTTCATACTCGCAAAATCACTCTCAGATTAAACGAGCTGAAAAGAATGTCTTAAAGACATACTAATTGTAATTACAAAATAAAGTATTAATATCTACAAAAATACCATAAATTTTTTATACTATAAAATCATCGGGCAATTTTCTTGAAGTTGATTTCGGGACTTCTTTTCTCAACTTATTCTATGAAGTACAACAAGTCGCTGGCTTTATAGCGTTAACATTGAGCATTACAAATCCACAAGCAAACACACAGCTCCCTTGTCTAGGTATGTCCCCGTACTTGTTCATTTCTGCCCATATTATTACAATGCTTGATGTTTATTTGTCTTTTGATCTTTGACATAGTTGCCTGTACGAATCATTATTGTATTTTTAGTTGGTTTATGGTTATTGTACTTAAAATTAGTGATGCCCAGATATTTATATTACATTAGAAACTGATTTAAAGTAAGTGTTTGTTTTTTGATGTTAAGTGTTTGATGAAAGTACCCAATGAGTTTCGCTGTTTAAGAATATTTTTTTATTAATTTCGAACAACCATACTGTGAACTTTTCAAGATACTCCAAGTGCTCGCATTGCTTCCATTTCTTCTAGTTTGGACATCGGTTTAGTATACACCTAACAATATCTAGTGAGACTATTAGCAAGATTTTTTGCAAGGCATTGCTTGACATCTATCTACAAGTCTGTTTTACTGAATCGTTATATGTGTTTAGCTGGAAGAAAGTTTCCTCGTGTGTCATTAACCCAGTACTAATTAAAAAAAGTAAACCGAACATTTTTTTTAGGTAAAGTCGATTGCGTTAAATTAAATAGAGGAGTGGTGAACAAGACTCGTCAGAACCTCAAAACTACGTAAATAAGAGCTACCTGAATAAAATTAATTTGTGCACTTGTATATCGTGTGTGTATGCATGTTTACATATATACATCTTTTATATGTATATTTTATAGCTTACATGTTTGGTTAAGTGCCTGATTCACGACTTTCTCAGCGAGCAGGCTTAATGATATTTTCAGCTAATGATGATTGCAGCTGAAAGATGGTTATAATAGTTGCCGTGATACAAAATAAATTTAATAGCATATATGTCACTCAGAAGTGACACTCTGTCGGTGGTTTGTTGAATTTTGGTGAATCCGACGTTCATATTTAGTAGTATCTAAACGCAATGGCAATCAAAACAATGATCAAATGGCCGAAAAAGATTTCTAGGTCATTAGTAGAGCAGCTTATTCGAGCTGAAAAAGATCCCCAAAAAGCCCTTGTCATATTTGATGCAGCTGCCGCGGAGTATGCGAATGGCTACAAACATGATCACAACACCTTTGGTCTCATGATCTCAAGATTACTTTCTGCAAACCAATTCAGGCCAGCAGAGGATCTCCTGAAGAGAATGAAGGATGAGAAGTGTCTGGTAACTGAGGACACATTCCTCTCTATTTGTAGAGCTTACGGGCGGGTTCACAAGCCCGGTGAGGTGATCAGGATATTTCAAAAAATGAAAGAATATGACTGCGAGGTCACTCCAAAATCTTATATTACTGTTTTTTCAATTCTTGTCGATGAAAACCAGTTAAAAGTGGCTATAAAGTTTTACACATATATGAGACAAATGGGTGTTCCTCCAAGTGTTGTCTCCCTCAATGTTTTGATTAAAGCGCTATGCAAAAATGGTGGAACAATAGATGCAGCTTTGCAAATTTTCCATGAGATGCCCAGTCATGGGTGTTCTCCAGACTCGTACACATATGGTACCTTGATTAATGGGTTGTGTAGATTGAAGAGGGTTAGTGAAGCCAAAGAGCTTTTTGCAGAGATGGGTACAAAAGGTTGCTTACCCAGTGTTGTTACATACACTAGTTTAATACATGGATTATGCCTGTCAAATGATTTGGATGAAGCCTTAGGATTGTTTGAAGAGATGAAAGAAAAAGGTATCGTTGCCAATTTGTATACTTACAGTTCTCTTATGGACGGGCTCTGCAAAGGTGGGCGTTGTTCTCAAGCCATGGAGTTATTAGAGATCATGACCACTGAGCATCTTCAGCCTAATACGGTAACTTACAGTAGCTTAATTAATGGGCTCTGTAAAGAAGAGAGGCTTAGTGAAGCCGTGGAGCTCCTCGATAGGATGAAGCTTAGGGGTTTTAAGCCTGATGCAGGCTTATATGGGAAAATTATCACTGGATTTTGTGATACCCAAAAGTTCCAGGAAGCTGCAAACTTCCTTGATGAGATGGTATTTGGACGGATCTCACCAAATAGATTAACTTGGAGCCTTCATGTTAGAATCAATAATGCAGTTGTCCGAGGACTTTGTGAGACTGACCCAAATCGATCTTTTCAGTTGTATCTAAGCATGCGAACCCGGGGAATATCTGTCGAGGCTGAAACTTATGATTTTCTTGTTGATCGCTTTTGTAAGAAAGGAGATCTACACAAAGTTGCTCGCATTGTTGAAGAAATGGTGCTTGATGGGTGTATTCCTAATGAGACAACTTGGAGCACCGTTTTAAGAGGATTCTGGGACAGAAAGAAAGTGCGGGAAGCAGCTGAGTTGGTACAGGTTGAGTTGATTGAAAAATTTTTTGAGTCTCATTAGCTGAAGTATACTTATGTTTCTAAGCTAAGGTTTCATGATTCATTTAAGACCTTTATAAGAGTACCATATTTATTGGGTGCTGTTATATCTGTGTTGTTTGCATATCGAACTTTTCTTTTGTTTGCCTGCCAAGTGTTTGAAACATCTAGCTTATGCGATTCTATAAATTTTCTGGTAGAGCTTAAGCTTGTCACAGCCATCAAAAACTGTGGAAAGGTGAGATATGAAGGCATGTAATTACCATATACTATGATTTATATAATAAATAATTTTGCAGCAGAAGATCTTACCACTGCTTTTTGAAGAGACCAGAAAAGTAAGTAATATGTGCAAATGCCAAAGCTTTGCTTCACGGTTAGTAACAAAATTGTTGGAGTCGGAGATGCAGAAAGCTTTAACTAGAAGCAAAAGAGCCTATCCTATGACGCTGGGTAGGAAATACGACAAATGACTCTGATTCCATCCAACAATGTTGAGAAGCTCTTTAGGCTCATCTGATAGTGTTGGATAGAAGCAGTTTACAACCTCTTGATCAAACAGTGCAACGGCTGCAAAAATCAGAATCAGCGTAAAGTCTTGCACATATTTAATAAATCTCAGAAAATGTTTTGCCACATGCTCAGGTGGTAGAGTTTTGGATTTTTTGATGACCCGCAGGCCTTGTATCGTGGCTAAACCATAACAAATCTTACCCATTCAATCCTCAAAGCTATTCGTAAGGCTTAGAAGAAAGCATGATAATTCACACAGACTATGAGTCGGTCACCTTGGTTGTTGAAATAGGGGGTATCAGTTGGAAAACAAGAATGGAACCAGTAGTTAGAGAAGATTGGTTGAATGTGCTGTGCTTCCAAAAGTTCGGCTTATTAATTTCTGTATTGTGGATCTTTGATCTTTCTATTGTTTCCTATAACAGGTGAGTAACATTTTTGAAATGATCTTGAGGTACCCCCATTTTCTTTCACATATGTTCATGATTTACAACTCTCTTTGTTTTAAAATTTTGAAGTTTGTTATGGCTTGGGTAGAATGCTGCATTATATTTAACACCCAATTTTTCAGTGATATATAGTTGCCGTTACAATTAAACGAAAGAGAGAATTGTGCTGTTTTAAATGAAAGAAAAAAGAGAGAAACGTGTGCAAGATAAGAAAGAAGGCAGGCTTGACTAGTAATGCCTGTAAGATATTGAAACCTTTGAAATAGAGGAGCATTCTGGAAGTTTGATTTTGTTCACCTTTTGTGATGGGAGGAAGTTGGGAAGTGATTTTGAGGGGTAATGTGTTTCATTTTTAAGTGGTGCTCAAAAGGCCTGGTTTGCTTTTCTTTTCTTTTTTTTTTGCCAAGTTGCTTCTTTCATTCTCAAGTGTTTGTAAGTTGTAACATTTGGTTGTCCTTTACAAAACTTGTTTATGGATGCTGTAAAATTTTCTAATGTAAATGTTTTGCAAGTATAGTGTAAACTATTTAGCACAAAAAAAAAAAAAAAAAAAAGTATAGTGTAAACTCTTCTGCCATGAGTTTTATTCTGAGATGAATTTAATTATATCTACAAAGAAAATATACAGTTTGATGCAGAACAAGTAATGTCCTGCATCACAGTACTTATTTTCCTTTTCACTTTTACTGCCTTGGTAAAACCAAAAAAAAAAAAAATGTGACTAAATTTTAATTTCAAAAAAATTAAAATCAATAACCAAATGTAATTAAATTAAACTAAAATAAAAAGCTGCATTACACGTGGATGATTATCTATTACCGTAATCACAAATTAGTTTTGTCGTTCATGTATTTGGGAAACGTTTTTTATGGTGTAAAAGTTTTTTTCAAAAAGTACAGGCAAAAAAAATTGAAACACTAGAACGGAACCCAGTGTGGTCATCTTTGTATGGGCCTGCTTCATGAAACTGATAGTTTCATCAGTTTAACTACAGAGATTATGGGCCTGAAATGGTCTATAGATTTTGGGCCGTTTGAACATATATTTTTAGGTAGTAAATATTGTACTTGTATTTTTATGTTTGTAGTTACAAATCTACTCCCTCCCTCTCTCCCAACAATTTATTTACAGTTCCTTTTGAGATGTCCCTTTCAATTCTTTACATTTCAAAACTTACCCAAAATAGTTAAGGGGTTCCATCACTTTCTCACTTTTCTTTCCTTTTCATACTAGTATTTTTTACTCCACTATCTCCCTTTTATACATTAAAAATCAATAGGTCCCACTACTTCATCCACTTTTCTTTCTCTTTTCTACTACTTTATACATATTTCTTAACCTCCGTGCCCAAACCATATGTAAACAAATGGGGGACGGAGGGAGTATCTTTTACCTATGGAAGTAAAACATTGTACTTTTGTCTGACCAAGTATTACATTTACGGTTTTTATAGTGCGGGTAGAAAAACCCTTACATTTATAGTTAGAAAATATGTTAGAAATCTTTATTTGACTTGGGTTTGTTGAACCGCTTAAGGAAAGCCCCTCGACGATGCTGAACCAATAATATAGTAGCAATGAATGTGATAGACAGTAACAACATTTAAAGCTTTGAAATAGCCAAAGGCAACTTGTTAAGCTGATGAATAAAACCGATCAAGGTTTCAACTTTCAAACATACAACAAATTATCTTCAAACGGCTAACTCAATCTTTTTAATGCCGCCAATAACTATTAGACAAGTCATTGTAGCTTGATGTTAGTTTGACAAGTTGTTCTCCGCATTCATTTTGGAGCAACTTGTTTCTTTTGTGAATATTAGACAAGTGATTGTAACTCGATGTTATACTTCCAAACTGTATGGAACTTGGAAATCCTCTTTAAGGATGTTGTTGACTTGTCAAAGTTGTTCTCCGCATTCATTTCCGAGCAACTTTTGTGGAATAGTCTCACCATTATATTCAACTGTACGATGATTATATGTTCAGCCTGTTCCAGTACTTGAAGTACATAGAAAAATAAGTGCTTGTGTGACCTAAATGTGATGTCCTATCCAGGCTGAAAGTTTTCTGAAGAGTTCCCTGCATTCAAAGATTTCGGACAAATTTCTAAGTGAACATATCATGTATAGAAAACCATAACTACACAATTGGAATGTTCGACGGGAATTGTTGCCTTTATTTGTAATTTAAAAATAGGAGTAATTAATAGAGAACGAAAACGACTCGATAACATCAATAACATTCGATTACAGAGTTCTACAAAGGAACATAGTCTTTGTCACTCAGACTCAGAAATGACTTCTAGATCATTTGTAAATGACCGGGCATTTGATGATCTGAAAGGATTAGGTGGCATTTCAGGACATTCTACACTTTCAAGCATATGGATAACATGTTTCATTGAAGGTCTATCTACTGGATGCCACCCTATGCACCAGAGTCCAACAATTGTAAGTTTTTTGGCGATGTTTGAATCTTCTTCCTTTTCTATTTGGATTGCTACTTCACCACCTTCCTCCAAACGATGAAATATCCATTCGGGAAAGTATGTTTCGCTCGTCTTCTGCTCTGCATTATTGTTTCTTGCTCCCACCATTTCAAGCAATAACATACCAAAACTATAAACATCTGACTTGGATGATACCTTCCCAAAATTCCTTGAAAATACTTCTGGTGCAATGTACCCGATGGTTCCCCTAGCCATAGTCATAGACACAATACTCTGGTCCTTGGCACATAACTTAGCCAAACCAAAATCAGATATTTTGGGACTGAAATTTTGGTCCAACAAGATATTATGAGGTTTAATATCAAAATGAAGAATTTGTCGAGCGCACCCTTGGTGGAGATATTCAATCCCTTTAGCTATGCCTAGAGCGATTTCTTGCATCTTTTTCCAACCAAGGAAATCAGTCTGCTGATTTTTACCAGAGTAAGTGTACTTTTCTAGGGAATTATTAGGTTGGAACTCGTAAACAAGAGCTCGATTGCAACCATCAGCGCAATATCCCAACAAGCGGACAACATTAACATGATAGATTCGCCCTATAGTACCCACTTCATTGATAAAGTCTTCCCCATCAGCTTTTGGATCGCTCTTGAGGACCTTTACTGCAACAATAATTTCCCTGGTAATTTGACCTTTGTAAACTGATCCATAACCTCCTTGTCCTAATTCAACACTAAAATTACTAGTGAATTTCTTAATGTCAACGTAGGAGTATCTTGTGGGCTTCATAGCTTTATAATCCGTTAGAAACATTTCAATCTTCAGTTCATCATATTTCTTTTGTCTGTATGATCTGATAACAGAATACAATAATACAACGAGAAAAAGCGCAATAAGAGTGGCAACTGGAGTTATAATTGCAACAGGCTCAACCGAATCATGACCTGCAAAAAAAATTATGAGGAAGTGGATAGTAAATAAATATATAGAATCCAATTATGTATATTCATTATCCACATACCTTTAGGTTTAGGTGGTGGTACACAGGTAGTAGCATTACTCCTAGTAATATTGTTCATCAGCTTGCAGTACTCCCCCTTAGCTTCACATTCTCTACACTCTGGAAATGCTGACCATTCCATTTCAAAATAATAACTCTCGAAAAGATCAAAAGGGAGTGAAGAACTAAAAACCTTGGTACAACTGGTGATATAATAATAATTATTGTCTGTAAAGTCGTGCAGACAATCCACCTGAAAAGTTTCTCCGCCAGGGTATGTGAGCATTGCAGGAATGGAATGTTCAATTGTTGAGGAACAATTGAAAAATGTAGTATTTGGATTATCAGGACGTACTTTTCCAATGTGAAAAAGTGCAGACGGCAATGAAGTTGACATGGAAACAAGTTTAAGGTTGTTGGTTAAATAGTAACCGGACTCACCAAGTACAATCCTTTGAGATTTGTAGTCGATCTCAAAGACGGATAAATTATTAGAAAGGAAGATTTGGGTTCCTTGCAGGGAAGTGTTTGCTAGGTATTGGAAGTGCAGCAAAGTTTCTTCTTCGTGACAGACAACTCCAAAACCAGGGTAGCCACAGTGCTCAGGCTGCTCGTCTTTGATCCAAAACGGGAACCGAATTTCCGGGCCATTATGGGAGCAATTCGCTTTCCTGCACTCATGACCTACAGTTGATATTTTTGCCACTACAACTCCTCTAAGTGCAAACATTAACATTACCCACGAAAGATGAACAATTACTTGGAAACCCATGAAAGCCAGCCCCAAATATTTCAAGACGCCAAGAATGTTTATTGAATTTTGATAGTGTTTGTATTAACTCGGGGAATAAAGACAGAGTTGAGAGTCCCCAGGAAATATATGAATCACGAAGTAATTAAACTCGAAATATCTTCTTTTTTATTAAAACAAAATTTGAATTATTCCTGTGATGTAACAGTCGAAAGAGCAAAGAATAGTTGACTTGATTTGAGTATTCAAAATTATAAAGGCAGGGTCTTTGTACCTAACTAAATATCAAACTGACACAGGGTAGAATATGGGATGGAAGAGCTGGCCTTCTGTGACCCCAAAAACCTCCAAACTTTCTTTAGCATTCATAATCATCTTTACACTATTATCTTTTCTAAGCTCATCGCGCTGTGAGGCTTCGTCTCCATCTTCTTGCGGTAATATCTTAAACATAAGCTGTCCTTTTACACTGAAAGGTGATAATCAGAAATGTAATGCTTCTTTCTTCATCCTTGAGCTGTCTTGCATCAATAATCATACCATCTTATATTTGCTTCCAGATAAGCTCTTATATTATGTCGAGAGTATCAATTATAGTAATCTTTCAATTAGGATAACCGATCCTGGCATTCAAAAGAATAACTCTTCTTCTCTTCCATTTCATTATATTACAGAGTACGTACATAGGTTAGAAAGACATGACATCCCTTTATATGGGCTTAATAAGCCAATAACAATGATAGAATGCCCTTCTCCTGCAAACTCTACCCGATACATGAATACAACTTCACCGAATTCTTCTTCATTCTCTGCTTCAGTAATGGGAAAGAATTATGTTTATTCGTATTCCTATACAGTGGCTGGGAAATTATATGCGTCAGATATTGAAGACAATTGCAGGATTAACACGGTGACCTGGGTCCCCCTGGATTATGTATTCTCCGATATGTCTGAAATTCAGGATGCTCTGGTTTATGGATTTGAACTTCCTTGGAGTTACTTCTACTGTCTAAACTGTGAAGCAGCAAACAATGGAACAGGCTATTGCGATAATATTTACCCGGATTATCATCTA
>PHNY01076105.1:11735-33323 GCA_003724115.2 Anethum foeniculum
TGCTACTAACTAAATTACTATTCATCACCCCTAATAAAAAATTATCAATAAATTATGAAAAAATTAGGGAAGCATCCTTGAATATATCTAAGATAAGGCTTAAAACATTTTCAAAAAATAAGTTGATTTGAAAGGCGAACAAAAATTTGTATAATAAATCAATTACTTGCGAAACGGACACCTGGAAAAATATTGTCAGAATATTCTGAAAATATTCATGGAGCATCTTAAGTATTTTTTAGGACATTCCCCAAAATTTCATAAATTTTCAAATAGCACAAGTAGGGTAAAAATATTTAAAGTGAAATAATGAATAGTAACCACTAAAACGAAAAACGACTTCCGGAAAAATATTTTTGTAAAATTCCGGAAACATTCCTAGGCCTTTCTAGACCTATTATAGACCATGACAAGAAGTCCTACCAAGTTTCAAGTCAATCTTGGTTCGTTTACGCTCAGTTTAGGGTTTGTCGGGAAACGTTTTCGCGTAGCCGACAACCGCTATAGTTTTGGTCAACATCAAGAGACCAAATACTATCTTATGACTAAAAACAGTCATGTCCTAGTATTATCCAAAGAATATAACATTCATAGGTGTTAGGAGATGTACTATCTTATTTAAAATAATATTCTACGAATAAATATAGCCTTTAGGAGCACCGGAAGAAATATATTTTAAATACGAGGATGGACTTACATTAGAAGGCAATAGATCATGTTAAAGCATTTCAGATATTTATAAAATATTTTCAAAGTGTATAAGCCATGATATATCCGTTGGTACGAGTCGTCGTTTTAAAAGATAATAAAACTGTAAAGTTTAAAATAATCGATACCAAATATAAAGGTTTGCCTCCTAAATGCCACCACTAAAATATAATAAAATACCATTGAAAGATACTTTACATATTTTAGCTAAGTCAAACAATAAAACATTTTTATTTATTTTTAAAGCATGTGTTTGACCATAATTGACTCGTGTTTAACCAATATTTGACTTGTCGCTAAATAGGACCTTGACTCCTAGTGGAGGTAATAAGTGATCTATTATTATATTTTAATAATTTAATAAATATCAAAATCCTAAAAGAGCAAGATATATTCACAATCAACAACCTTAACAACTAGTACATAAAAATTAGCCCTAATTAGGGCCAATTAAGAACTTTTGCCCAACAATTAACCTTTTTTAAGGTTAAAAGGCAACAAACATCAACAATTGAAAACATGAACAAGGCCTTGCCCCACATATATAGAAAAACGAACAAACTTATATCAACTCGGTAATGGGAACTCCGTAAATATATATAAAATAATATTTATAAAATTTTTATACTAATCATGTACTTTTTAAAAATTATAAAATAATTTTCGCAAATTCCATTAATTATACTTATTTTACTATACTTATTTTATTAACTTTATTTTTTTATTTATCTAGATTGTTATTTAAATTTATGCACACAATTCATGCTTGCACACACACACACACACTCACTTTACTATTCGCTTGAGTTCCTAGTTTATACGCGTATTTAGCTAATGTTCCTCCTACAATCGTCCTTACACAATTTACATTTACCCAGAACCCAAACCCTTCTTGAGATGCCTTATAACCCCTTTTTACCTTGATGAATGGTACGTTTATTATACCTTCCATTTAAGCCCTACTTCGTGTGAGCTTCCTAATTAGAGGCTCACCTGCAGCCATAAGTGCTCCTTGGCTGCACCTTATTTGTTTGCCAAATTGTCCCCTAGACGATTTGTTTCCATTACCATTGAGTAGGACAGAATAGGACCGCTACCCCCCAAGAACCTCACCTAAGGTTCTCTCTTACATTTGTACCCTACTCTTTTCCATTCCCCGAGATCAGTGTACAGTTTGCTTACTCTACTTTGCACCTTTACAGATGTCAAGTGGTTTCGTAGCTGCCAGCACCCACCAGTCCACCACAGAAGGAACCCCCTTAGCGATTCTTTCCGAAGTCAGCTCCATCCCCTCCAAATCACCTCCAACCATCAGCACCCGAACCTGTTCCAAAGTAAGAGCATCAAGACCGGAACTATCTCCTGCCCCAACACGAAGTGGTCCTCCTACCCATAGCGTCAAGGATAGCAAACCCATAACCTTAAATTGGACCACCTTCAAAGAAGACCTTGAACCTGAAGCCTCTCCCAAAGCTTCCCAATCGGAAGCCCTTCTTGATACTAACAATCATTCTTCAGTCCCCAACAATTAGGTGAAAGAGGACGACGGTGAAGTGAGCTCCTCTTCACTCAAGAACCTTTCATGACGTGTGAAAATATGAATACCTCCATGAATGAAGTGAAGCTAGCCAACCTCTTTGCCTCTAGTAAACCTGGCTGTCATCTTGTAATCCCAGCCCGAGGGGAGTGTTGCCATTGATTTGACAACATTGGTCCTGAACAAGCCATTCCTGCCGCTGTCCTTTCTGCCCAACACTTCAAAATGGGCCTATCGATGCCTCTCCACCCTTTCATTTCTGAAATATTGAATCGGTACGAGCTTGCCCCCTATCAGCTTGCCCCCTTTCAACTTACCCCTAACTCCTACAGGATGGCCATAGGGATGTACATCCTATACCACAAAGAACTCAGCTCTCCGCCCATGAATTAGGTTACTTCTACCAACTGAAACAAACAGGAAAGAACTCAGGAAGCTTTTATCTAGCCGCATGGGATGTCCATTACAATAAGTGCCTTAGAGGAAACAAGAGGGGTATGTTAGGATGGATACAACATTTCTTGTACTGCTACGGATGCTCTGAATACAGAAAGTACTTCAACACCTCCCCTAGTAAGTGTTATCGGGCATTCTGATCTTTATATATTAGGTTCTTCTAACTTGAGATATAAATCCTCATATGTACCTTTGTCATGTAGATATGCTTGCCATGGCTCCTTTACAAAGCCAAGACTTAAGGCGTGCTAGACAAGAGTTGAAACTATCCACAAAGCTAGGAGACGGTGCTAGCTTGCTCACCAAAGAAAATTTAGTAGAGTGTGGGTTTGTTCCGGGGAGAGGTTCAGCCAGTGGAGCTGAATCATCCCACCAATTAGGTTTAACTTAATTACTGACACATATACCCTTTCATTACCTTGAATCCTCTATGTTATCATGAGCTTAAAAACATGTTGTTACATTTTCTACTATAATTTTACTGATGCATCTCACATTGTTTTAATGATTGGCAGAAATGGCTTCTGAATTACCATCCTTCATCAAACAATCCATCAAGTTTGAAGACATCTGCAACGATGAAAAGGACGTAGGTCCAATCAATGCTACTCCTATCTCCAGAGTACCTCCCACTGCCTCAATTCAGGAAAAATCTTCCTCCTCTTCCAAAAGAAATCTTCCTTCTGCTACCCCAGATCCAGCCAGGTCTTCAGCTTCCCGCTTGTCAAAGAGGCCTAAAGGAACTTATACCCACGAGGAAGGGAGTCCCTCTTCAAAGCTTCAGTTGTTCACTGAAATGATCAAGAAAAAAATCCCTAAGAAAACCCTTGCCCAGTGGGACAAGGTGAAGATGGTCGAAGCTGCCCCTGCTGTTACCCTAGCGAATGCCCAAAGCCTATTCTTTTATCTGAAATATGGCAAGCAGAACATCAAATGTAATACCCCCAAATTCGGGGTCAAGAATCTGGGTCATCACGCATTCATCCAATCAAGTGAAACCTATATTTAACTCACTAATCCAACAAAACCACATCATAGACCCCAATCCTTCACACACAAGTTATAGTCTTAGAAACGATGTACAACAAGTATCATCTGTTATTACAAACCAAATGTACTTACAATGATCTCACACTATTACTCACAACTTGTACATGAAGTTATGATAATCCCTAATACAAACTGTGACCTATCTGAATGCTCTGGCCCACCTGAGGCAAAGCTACAAAGAGTCTACAGAAAGCCTATGCGGTCCTCCGCACCACTGCAGGCGACTAACTCCTCACCGGAAAACTGGTTATCTATTGTGTTGTGACATTTGAAAGAAAGCAAGAGTGAGCAATAATGCTCAGCATAGTATAAAACAGTTTTGAAAGTGACTGTTCAAATAAAATATCTTTTTCATAATATCTTTGAAAATCTTTGTTATGCATAATATAAACAAAGTTTCAAAAAAGTTTAAACGATGAAGTTACTAGGTACTTCAACATATAATCTTTTCATAATTTCTGAAAACCTCTGCTAAGCAAAGTATAAACAGAGTTCGAATTATACATCATAAGTTAACGATACAAGGTGATTTAATATATCTAACATTGTCTTAATATTTTTCAGAAATCTTTTTCTTTTAAAAGCATTATCATCGTTTCAACCTTTGTAACACGTAAAGAGATGTTACAGATAAATCATAACATATCATTTCTTGTAAAATCACTGAGAACTCTTTGTTATGTCATTTATAATCAAAGTCTCAGAATTTTGTTTAAAAGATGAAGTTACGAGATACTTCATTTTAAAATCGTCTGTTTTGAACGATTGACCCTGCCAACACTCATTGGTTACCCAACCGTAGCCTTTCTATCGGGGTGCCCTCGATAGTGTTGCAGAAAAATATTCATTCTAGATGATGAACTCTTTTGGAGTATTGTCGCGCTCAATTATACAACTCATGATGATCAGTCGTAGTTCGTACAACCCCTTTAATAACTACATGTAGGGGAGAACAGTCGGATTTACTTGTCCACCGATCGCTGAATCTCCTAAGGGTTGAACAGTCAGATTTACTTGTCCACCGATCGCTGAACTTCCCTGGCCGCATTAGGACCTAATAATTGTGGCTAGACCGGCGCCACTCGGCCACTTACGCCACTCCTAGTTTGAATGGAATCCATGACTCTGAAACGTAAGGTACGCCTCCCTTTCCCCAAGAAGAAACTTGTTAATAGGACTCCACAAAGAAGTCTTATCGGCTTGGAAAGGGGAACTCACCAATATTTCCCAAGAGATGCTTGTTAATGGATTAAACTTGTTCCTCAGCTTACTTCCCGAACGTTGGGTAAGTAATAAAATTTTCTTTCCTATCTTTTAGCAACTTCGTTGCAATAAGTGAGCCATACTTTGAGCAGGATCTCCCATATTTTGAGCGAGTATTTAAATCTCCTTTGTAAAGAAGGATTTAAACTTGAAAACGGGGTTTGGGGTCCTTTCTTTACTTTTAAAATGACCTTAATATGGTTCGAAAATGTTCTTCGAAAATGTTGACGGTCAAAGGTGATTTTTTAAATAATATAAATCATTTTTAAATCTTATTTAAAAATATTCACTAAATATTTAAATGATATTCCTTAAATAAATATTGTTTAAAGAATATATTTAAATAAAATAAATTGAAAGTAAATCCTTAAATGAATATTCTAAAATAGTATTCATTTAATAAATAATACAAATCTTTATAAGTAAAATCTTTTAAACGAATATTCAAAATAATATTCATTTAATAAATAACAATTATTGTTCGCAATTAAAATCTTAATTGAATATTCAAAATAGTATTCACCTATTTAAATTCATGTTTTCAAATTGAAACTTTTATGATAAATATTAAAAATACTCAAGAGGCTCCTTGAAGTGGTTTTGTATTAAAATATGTATTTTTCAATTTATTAAAAATATTAGAGTGCAAGTCGCGTAATAGTGATTCAATGAAAAGTCAACTATGAAGGTACTACTTTGACCGCCCGTTTTACCCAAACTAAGAGAGCAATTTGGAGTCGATCAAAACACGAAAGTTGTTAAGGATTATCAAAATGACATATTGGTGCGCAGAACGAGATTATGAACGAGATTATCAAAATGACATCAGGCAAGTTTTGAAACCTCCTTACTGTTGTTGTTATGATCAAATGTTTTGTGTTATACAATGCGATACGAATGCATGCATGTTTTGAAATCATATTTTACAATATCTGAAGTATGACTTAAACGTTGAGCTTATGAGCTAATAATGCCTATGATAGCTATAAGCTAGATTCTTACAAGTACCCTTAAGCATAGGGGCTAAGACTTGAATGATTTCTGAATCGGGAGACAATGTTCTCGAATATGTTTCACGTGAAAAGCATTTTAGAAGTTCGGTCAACTACGGAGTTTTACTATTTGCGTTAGTTTCACTAAAACGCTCATAACTCATTAACCGATAACTCAATTGACACACCGTCTTCGCGTGCACGATCTAGAGAACTTTTAATTTGTGAATAAACAAGAACTTGGTTTTTGTTATAAGATCCATTTTGCCATTTCAACAGAACAGGGCAATAGCTAGGCAATAGCTATGCACCGCATAGCATCATTTCATAATTCACCTACTGACCAAGTTTCATAATTTTTTACCATGTTTAAGGGGCTCGTTTGTATCATCGAATTGAGTTCAATCAGCTGTTTGGTTCACTTGCGCAACTTTCACTAAAACGGACTTTTCTCCTAAACCGTACATCGTCTTGTCACGATCTTTATATGGTTACAAACTAGAAAACATTATCTTTACTGTCATAGGCAGTGATGATGCTAATCAGTGGGGGTTTCGAATCCAAAAGTTACACACAAAACAGGGTATTCAAAAATCGGGCATTATAACTTTATGTTTACTATGATTCCAAGATTTTTAATCTTTGACATCCATTCAATAATCAACCCAAACATCATCAACCTTAGTTTATCTTTAAAAATATCTCAAGAACATCATCTAATAATTCAAATTCATCAACTCAAGGTTTCCACCATTAAAACATGTTTAATCATGGTTCAAGGTAAAAAATCTAATCATACATGTACTAAAACATAACTATCATCAAACCTAATCATAAACATCAAAGTAAACAAAGAGGGAGAGGTGTTTATACCTTCCTTGGAGATTTTAATACTCTTACAAAGGCCTAGATATCCTTGGATGATCCTTAAACAACCTTAATATGCTATAAACTTTAATACAAAACCAAGAACACAAACATGGTTACTATTCATTCTCCTAACTGTAAATTATGAAAAACGAGTATGGTAATAAAGGATGTGAGGAGAATGGTTACCCTATATTGGTAGAGCTTCTCGAGGGCTTCGATTTGATTGGTAGAACGCGCGAAACGACCAAGGGAAACTCAAGATACAAGCATTTCTTCCTCCTCCTTTTCCATTGCACTTTCCTCTCGGGTTTTTCATGAAAAAATATGAAGAAGTATTCTTTTGCTTGCTTTCTGGTAAAGTGAAAGTAATCTTGGTTATTAAATTTAATAAAGTGCTTGCATCACCTTGATGATCTCATCCTTTGGCCAAGTGTTGGTTTCTTATGGTAATTGCAATGTAATCAATCCATAACCACTTGGTTGGTTTCACATGGATTCTTGAAATGTTACAACTAGCTTGGTCCTTCACATGATATTTTGTTACATACTTACACTTGCTCATTTCAATGTTTCTCTGCCCGGTTATCGCTTAATCTTGTTGATCGCTTGGAGGGATATATCCGTGGTTTTATTGCTAAGGGCTTACTAGAACCTTTTTGGTATCTTTTATTCCTTCACTAATCTCCTTTTATAATCCTTGGATTTAAATCCTTCAATCTTAACATTATATACTTAATTCCTTCAGTGTCTAGTGGAATCTCGGAGAAAATAAAAGTTCTCGTCTTCGAATTCCAAAGACTTTACATACACTTATTTTCATCACTGAACACTAATACGAACTCAGAATTTCCATATAAGAACTTCTATATAGGGTGGTCTAATAATATTACACAATCAGTAAAAGTTACCATTCATCAAAAATTTCAAATTAGTCCAAAATTTCGGGTTATTACATTGAGGTTTTCTAATTTAATTTTTAAAAGCCAACTTAAGCCTCACAATTAGAGCCTCTTACTCTACATCATTGTTAGTTGGATATAAATCAAAAAGTTTCGAGCTTTATAAGCGGTGTACTTAAGGACTGATAAGAACCACACCTGCCCCTGCTCCTTTTCCATTAATGGCCCCATTAACATACAAGGTCCACCACGGAGAGCAGTTTTCCTTAATGATTCTTTCAGGGGGGGCACTGCTGAGCACTCGTCACCTTCCACATTGAATATTTCAGGAAATTCTAATAAGAAATCTGCCAGAGCCTGACGTTTGATTGCGAATTTCGGCTTTTATTCGACATTAAATTGTCCCAACTCAATGGCCTATTTCATTAACCTTCCCGATGCTTCTGGCTTATGAAGCACCTGCCTTAAGGGGTACGAGGTGCGTACTTCCACCTTATGGGCCTGAGATATGGCCTGAGCTTCCTAGCAGCCAGTATCAAGGCATATGCTAACTTCTCCTTGTTTGTGTAACTAGTCTATGCATCCAACAGCCTCTTACTGACGTAATAAACTGGGAATTGAGCCTGCCCTTCTTCCCTTACGAGAACTGACTAATGGAATATTCCGAGACTGCCAAATAGAGGACGAGGACCTCCCCCTCAACTGGCTTGGATAATAATGGAGGGTTCCCCAACTGGTGCTTCAGCTTTTGGAAGGCAGCTTCACATTCTGTTGTCCACTCGAAGTCCTTTCCTTTCTTAATAGCGGCGAAAAATTATTTACACCTGTCTGAAGACTTAGATATGAACCTATTGAGGGCAGCTACCCTTCTAGTGAGACACCGGACCTCCTTTACATTACGGGGCGAACACATATCAACCAAAGCTTTAATCTTCAAAGGATTAGCCTCAATACCTCGATGATTTACTATGAATCCCAAGAACTTTCCCGACTCTACACCGAATACACACTTTTGAGGGTTCAGCTTCATGCGGAATCTTCTTAGAATGTCAAACATTTCTGCAAGGTGTGTTACATGATCAACAACAACCTTGGACTTCACCAACATATCATCAACATAAGCTTACATCGTCTTCCCAATTTGATCTTTGAACATCCAGTTAACCAACCTTTGATAGGTCGCACCTGCATTGAGCGAACTGAATGGTATCACGATATAACAATATAAGCCCCTATCCGTGATGAAGGAGGTGTGGTCCTGATCAGGCTTGTACATTGGGATCAAACTAAGCAGAGCATGCCCAGCCGTGGCATCCACCAACTGGTCTATCTGAGGCAAGGAAACTGTCCTTTGGACATGCCTTATTAAGATCGGTAAATTCTACACAAGTACGCCACTTTCCATTGGGCTTTTTTACCAAGACCGGGTTTGCCAACCACATGGGGTAAAAAGATTCCCTTACTAATCCAGCCTTCAAGAGCCTATCGACTTCCTCCTTTAATATTGTAGCTCTCTCCATGCTGATAGCTCTTCTCTTCTGCCAACCCTACTTTCTTTTCAGGGTCTATGTTGAGACGGTGACACATAACGTTTGGGTCTATGCCAACCATGTCCGAGTGACTCCACACAAAAATATACAAGTTCGCCTTTAGGAACACGCCTAAAGCCTCCTTTACCCCAGCTTCCAATTGCTGTCCAATTTTTAGCTCCTTTGACGGGTCAGCTGCATCTACAAATATAGAAAGGGTGTCTCTCGTGGCTCCTGTTGTCTCCTTCATCTCCGGCATAAAGGGGTCTAAATCAATTTCACCCTGACCTTCTTATCTTATGTAACTGGAAGATCAGCTTCCTCATCAAAACCTTCAAAGTCGCTTTCATTCACCTCTTCAACTATTCCATCCACAAGAAGACCTGTTTCCTTAAGAATTTTCGGTGGGGGTACTTCCAGTATGAGAACCTTTTGGTGGGTATCTACCCCCGAAGAAAGAGCAATATCCGTGTATGGAGCTTCTCCTGGATGTTGCACAATCATGATCATATTGCAAGTTGACTTTGTACTATTTTGTCCCACTTGATGTTCATCTCCTTCTTTCGAGGTCCCAACATACTTGTAGCAGCTCTGTATTGGGGGACCTCCGCCGGCCAGCAACACATACTTGTACTTTCACTCAGCAATCCACATCACCCTGACATAACATTCCCTGGAGTCACCCTGACACCCCTGGAGGCAGCCAATCCCGTTAGGGGGAATTTCATTACAAGGTGGTAGATGGAGGTTATCACCCGCATTTCCTTCAGTAAGGGTCATCCAATAATAGCATTATAGGAGATGTCTTCATTAACCACCACAAATTCTTCCACCTGAGTGGCTGACAAATGTTCGACTCCCAATGTAACAAGGAGCTTTACCCTGCCTACAATGGCAACTGGTCCACCAGTAAACCCGTACAACTCATTGTACGAAGGAGACATTTCTTTATCCAGAAGGCCCATCTTTTGGTAAGTGTAATAAGATAATATGTTGTAGGAGCTCCCATGGTCCACCAGTACCCTATGGACGTTCATCCCTCTAATGGCGATAGTCACAACCAAAGCATCGTTATGCGGGTGAGGTACATGCCTTGCATCTGCCTCGGTGAAGGTTATGTCAGCTGCTTCACCCCGAAAGTACTTATAAGGTCTTTTATTCACATTACAAACGTTGGTGAGGGGACTCCCTCGCGCCTCCCTAGCGTAATTCTTCATCGAGTTCCTTGTAAAGCCCCCATGATAAGGATCTCTAATTATAGTATTGATACTCCTCGTCCTGGTGGTACGTTCAGGTATAGGCTTCTCAGCTTCCTTCTTCGCCTTATCGTCCTTATATTTCTTGGCTTCCTAAACTACAAACTCAGTCAGGTAACCCCTGCGGATAAGGTCCTCAATATGATCCTTCAGGCGGCGACATTCTGCTGTCTCATGCCTATTCGCATCATGGAAAGCGCAGTAACTCCCTTCGTATCTCTTACCAGGAGGTCCACTTCTGGGTGGCTTCCTGAAGATACCAGCCTTGTCCCCTACTTCAAAAATATGGTCAAGTGATGCCTTCAAGGGAGTGTACTCTGAATACATGGATCGCTCTCTTGGTTGAGGATACACATACCCCAATCCCCTCCGGGTAGATGCAGTATTCACAATGATTGGAGTAGTCTTACTATCGCGAGGAGCTTCCCTTGTTGAACCTCCACCAAATGTAGGTCACTTACTATATCCTCTATCTCTTGGGCTGTTGGACCTATTCCTCTTATTCTTGTTCCAGCCTCTTGAACTCCCAGTATCCCTCTGAAGATTAGCCAGTGATTCCTCCACCACCTTATGAAACTCAGCCCTATTGTAGAAGGCATTCAGGACCCTCGGTTCTTCACGCTAGAGCTCTGTACCTGGCCTTACCCCAGCTATCAGGAAGTTTTTGTAGGTCCCATCAGTTGTTTTCCTCACCTTAGGTACTTCAGCATTGAAGTGTTTGAAATACTTCCTCAGCGTTCTATTTTCCCACTGTTTGATATTCACCAACGTATTAGCGGGGGGTGCATAGGCAACTGAAGCTTGAAACTGAGTAACAAAGATCTCACACATTTGTCTCCATGACCGGATAGAATCCCCAGGGAGCCTTTTAAACCACTAATGCACATTTTCCCGCAGTGTAGCAGCCAACAACCTATACTTTGTTAGATCTTTCACCTGATAAACCTCCATCTCTATATTGAAGCGGCTGAGGTACTCCTCGGGATCATTAGCCCCATCAAATTTTATATCACCTACCCCCTCTATAAGAACGAGGAAGAGGCGATTCACAGATTTTCTTAGCGAAAGGTGATGCCACTGTTAAGCCAGAGATACCATTTTTCTCAGCCTTCATCTTTTCCAGGGCCTTCCGGAGGTTCGCGTACTTATACGTACCTCCTTCTCCATCAGATGCACGAGCTTCGCCTTCAGTATCTCCGTTGGATCCTCCACTTGGGTGGTGAGCAGAACTATGGGTGAAGCTAGAGCCACCGTCATCCTCCACATGTGTAGGTACGCGAGTGGACCTCGACCTTCGATCCTGAGTATGAACTAATTCTTGTTTCTCCTTTCTGAGGCCTTTTGACCCCTTAGATACTGACCCTTCAACGTGCAACTTTTTCTGGGACTTTTCCTTCTTCTTCTCCAATTCATGCCCGAGCTCCTTGTTAGTAAGCTTATTCCCCATTCGATCAAAGACGCTCACGCTGTGCATGGTAGATGGCTCAGGCCCCTCCAGGTGCTTCTCTTTTTTGTCTAAGTCTGGATTCTCCTGGTCGGTGTCCACATTAGAGAACGTAGGCTTCTTCTTCAACTCAGGGTCTGAGTCTACTTCTTCACCCACAAAGTTCAAAAGAACCGGGCTGACCTTGTGCTTCCTTGGGGGTCTTTATTTCCTCATCCACCTGCTCAGTTTTACAGACTTCTTTGCCAAAGACTCGATCCTATTGCCCAACTACTGCAAATGACTAAAGATGTCCCTGTTCGTGACTTCTCCATCGGGACCACCCTCACCTCCTCCTTGGCATGTTCTCGGTGTTCGATTCCCGTCAGAACTATCCGACATCTTTCTCTCTCAAAAAAGATTTTAGGAGTCCCCTCCTTCTAGCGCCAAAAATGTTGTGAGAAAAATTTGGTAACAATACCCCGAAGTTATCATGCCGAAATAACTGATTTATCCTTAATTTTCGTATATGAAATGACTACTTCAGCTGCCTGCACAGAGGTACAGCTGTATAAGCTTAGCTAAAAGTGTATAGTATATAGAGCTGAATTAGAAAAGATGTCGAGCATAAATGGCTGAGAAAGTCCTTCTCAATCCGGCTAAAAATGCTCGAAAAATAATCATTGTGGTTACAAGTGCCAATTCGCGTAGAGAGTGAATATTCAGAACCCTTTTGCCAACGCCTACATATCTTATATATATGAATCAAGCTCTATGTAGTTCTTTAGGGTTGGACTCCTGTCCTTGAGAAATAAGCCACGTTGCCGATAAGCCAAGACCAGTTCACACAGTTTATCCAACTGCTATTAGGTGAGCTCCTAGTGTCCCAGCTCTGCAGAACACTTATAACCGAAGTAATCCATAATTTTATGTAATTATCCAATAAACCATGTATTTATCATATATTTATAAGTAATTTCCACGTTTATAGTGGTAGAAACCCATTAGGAAGCTATTCCTTTAAGATAAAATCCACCATCCTACGTTTCAGGAGGCACAGTCCATGCCAAACACTGATTTTGCTGGAGGAGGTATGTAGGTACGCCTGTACCAGTACCTCTCTAGCCTGACCAGCTACCACAGTGCTTTCAGCACTTCACCTGCCTAACCAAGGTTCCACCTACCAATCAACAGCTTCTGCAACATCCATGCACAAGTCAGCGAACTTCCTTTAATCGAGCTACAGCTTCCTATGAGTAACCCGGGTTCATACAGTTAGGAGAAGAGCCCAAACCCTTTCCAAATACCTTCCAAACATCCATTTCCTAGGCCCAAACCATACTCAAATTGCCTCATTGGCATGCTTATTGAGCCCAATTTCCTTATGGGCCTTAAATCAAGTCCATGTGAGATTTTGGGCACAACAGAAAATATTGACAATGTAGCATAATTTTATGAAAATTAATAGAGTGGATTGATGACAAATTACACTTTAGTAGTAATCATGTTTATAAATCAATGTTGTTGGTCTATTGGAAGATGATAGCATCAGTTGTAATTGAAGAAATTAAGTGAAGTAGCGCTATAAAAGTAATAAAACAAATAAATATCTGATGTAATTGGCCACATGTTGGCCTGTTTTAGAGCAACTCGATAGTTTGGCTATATAAGATTCAAAATAAAATTTATGAAATACTGAGCATAATGGTATTTTACTATTTTTCTTAAATAATCAGCATTCCTCTCTCATATGTTTTTTTTAGGCTATATAAAATGCAAACTAATAAATATTGTATAATTAACTAGAGCTCTAATAGTATAATGGTATTTTACTATTTTTCTTAAATAATTAGCATCTCTCATATTTATATATAAGTAATCAAAAGTAACTTTTCATTTTAATTTTAAACAATAAAATGTTCATCTGTCTCTCTTTCTTCACTTCAGATGCACATCTAATGTTTAAATATAATAATAAAATATACTAGAATACATATATCATAAATGTTACTCGAGTTTACATACAATAAATTGTGTAACGATCATAAATTTTCGTATATTATTTTGTGAAGGAAAAGATGGGATTTATTTTATATTATTCCAGTTTGATGCATGAGTTACTACGTGGTGTATAAAATGGTACTGATTGTTAAATAAATTGAAAGTAAGATCTATATACGTTATACGTCACTAATCATACATAGTGATTATTTTTTTTTTGCTAAGCGTATGTAGTGATATTTGAAAATGATTAAATATGAAATTGAAACAGAAAATGAGTATTTGATTATTTTGATTGAGAAATGTGTTATATATGATGATTTCGTATTTATACGTGATCTTTACATGTTTTTTTGAATAAATAGCTTAATTAATTTTAAAATTAAATTATTATGTGAAAATAGAGTTTTGTAGTCTTTAAATATTTTTATAAAATTATTGAAATTTGATAAAATCATGATTTTTGTTTTGTTATCTCTAACTTTTTAAAAATATGTGGTAATTTATTTTAGTGGTTATGTATTTTAAAATGGTTTTAAAAGCATTATTGTATTTACCGTCTATTTATCTTGTAAATTTCATACTCGACTATATATAATAAACATATTGGGGTATAATTTGGTTCATGCCTTGATTTGGTTATCTATTTCAATCACGACCGTTAGATATTCTTAATCAATTGATCAGAACCGTTAGATATTCTTTATCAATTCGAGCCGTATTATTTTCTATTCGAGCTTACTGGTCAGCCCACTTCATCATTCCGGGAGCTATTCACAAAATTATGCAGAAATTATTTACTAGATTTCTTTGGAAAGGGAATATAGATAAAATGGGAGGTGCTAAAGTTAGTTGGGATAAGGTTTGTCTGCCAAGGGAGGAAGGAGGCCTTGATATTAAGAAACCAAGAGATTGGAACAAAGCTTTAATCTTGCTTCTTATATGCAAGATCATAGGCAAATCCAGCTCCTTATGGTCGAAATGGATTCACAGCAATGTTCTCAGACGGCTTCACTTCTGGACTATGCCAGTTCCTAGTGACTGCTCGTGGATATGGAAGAAAATTTTAAAGCTCAGGCACGTGGATAGAACATATATTGATTACAAAATTGGTAATGGTTGTGATACCTCACTATGGTTTGACCCATGGTGGAACAAAACAATTCTAGTCCAACAACCAGGACTTGATCATCTCTCAGTCAAGGTTCTCACACATGGCCACTGTGAATTGTATCATGGAGAATGAAAATTGGACGCTCCCAAGACCTAGTGATCGTATTCACCATCCGCACCAAGGACTGAGAACTTAGCTGACATCTTTTGATCTCCCGAAGTTTGATCATAATAGTAATGACTGCATCTTATGGAATGGCACACCCATTCAGAAAATCAAAACATGGCACATACGGGACGCTGTGAGATTCAAACTTCCTGAGGTACACTGGTATAGTTTGGTTTGGCATAGACTTCGTGTTGAGCGTTATGCTCATCATCAGTGGCTGATATGCCTAGGATGGTTACCCACCTTACACAGACTTGCATCTTTCAGGCTACAGGTCATTCCTCATTGCTATATCTGCGTGGGTGGAATCGAGACAAATGACCATCTCTTCATCACTTTCCCCTATAGCAGATTCATCCTAAAAATCCTTGCCTTTAAGCTGAGACTACCAGCAGTTAGAGATTCATCGGACAACACCATCACGTCATGGGGAATTGTCACCCCTTCACATCACAGATTAATGGGACTTCTTGCTTTACAAATATTCTGTTATTACCTCTGGAGGGAAAGAAATGCTCGTGGCCATGATAAATGATCGCTTGGTCCTTTGATGCTTTTGGAGAGAATTCTTGTTGATCTGAGAGCCAGAATAGATGGCTCTGTCTGGATGTAAAAATTAGAATGTATAGGTAGTTATAGATCAAGGATAGCCTAGTTTATTAGGCTTACCTCTTTTACTTTTTGTTTTGAATCTAGGATTGTCTAGATTCTCCATACATAGCTATCTCTATGTAATATCATAGAGCAAAGGTCAACCCCTGTACATTCTTTTTTATCTATATACTATGCAGCTTAGCAAAATATATATATATAAATATTAAAAGAATACACTACCCAAGTTTCAGGTTCGAATAGGGATGCACACAATTTCAGTCTAGACCTGTAAATAAATTATATATAAAAATTTGGAAGAAAAACAAAAATAAATTATTTAAATTAAAATTTTATGTAAATATTAATTAAACCGGTCTATATCGGTCCGGTCCCAAGACCGGATATAGCCGGTCCGGTCCTCGGTCCGTAATTTTAAAAAAATCCGGTCTTCGGTCCGGTCTTCGGTCCGGTCCGGTTTTGAACCTTTGTGCAGCCCTAAGTTCAAATACACTCAACAACAGATATTTATATTATTATTTATAAAAATACAAACAAATAAATATAAATACAAGTAATTAATAATTTTGAAGAAAAACATGTCATGTGTCCTTAAACGAGAGTAAGCCATGTATGAGAGAAAGTGTTACTTATTTAGTTTGTACTTTGTTATAGTATAGACTATGTCATTTTAAATTTTAAATCTTTTTTTTATTATAATATTTTCAAACATATTATTATTAAATTTATACAATACTTTTTAATTAGGTAAAGAATCGAAAAAAATTGAAATCGGTAAACGGTTAACCAAACTGAAAAAAATCGTTCCAGATAGTTTGGTAACGGCTAATAGGTAAAACGTAAACTGAACCGATATGTACGATTTGGTACTGATTTTGGTAAAAAAATCGAATTCAACTGACCCGTGCACACCCCTACTTTCGGATATTCAAAATATTTTTACTTAGTTGTCTGAATTTAAATTGCAAAACATGTTTAATTTTCATATTTAAGAGAAGGTCAAGATTTCAAAAATATTTTTTTTTAAAAAATGGCTTAATTTTTGGGGAAACGGAAATTTTTAATGTATTTATCAATACGTGAAGATGATTTAATTCATTTTTCAATAGATTAACCTATAACCTTACAAGTGAATATTTATTATAATAATTTCTCGGGTGAGAGAAAGTCGAATTCGAGAACAATAAAAAATAAGCTCTTACCACTCGATTACCTAATTGAGCTCGAAAAGATGATTTTAAGTATAAAATCTGATTGGATCTAGAGAAATGAAAGAAATAGAAAAGGGAAAGAAAGATTTAATTTTGACAGGTTAAAAGGTGTTAAGTGCATTATATAATGAAATGATCTTTTTTCATATTCCTTGTATTTTTTTTCCACTGTTAATATTATAAAACCTATAGAAAAATGGGCCTCTTTTGAAATTTGGCCCTTGACCTTTACCTCAAAACCGGGCCCAACAACAGTACCTTATTTACATTTCATTGTCTTTATTTGTGTTAGATTTGTAATCTGTTTGTGCTAAAAATTAGTTGTTGAAACGAGAATAAGAGAAAAATGTCGTAAAAAAGTAGTTGATAGTTGATACAGGCGGAATTGTGCATAAACAAAACACAATGTGCATTCTACTTAAAATATTCTAAATGTAGTTTTCAGTGTGTAATATTGTAACTCGTAAGTGAGCCTAATGAAAAATGAAGATATTTATGAATTGTCAGATCAAAAGTAATAACTTTACTCATGTAATTCGGTAAAACTCTACTTCTATTTTAAATAAATGTCAATTTGACTTTCTCTATATATTTCAAGGGATAAAAAGAAGGAACTTTAACATGTTGTTTTTACAATAGTTTTAAATAAAAATATATTATTTAACTTTTATTTTAATAGGAAAATTAAAGTAAAAATTTAATTTTTTTATTCATCTTAAACATACCAGCTTATAACTTGTGCGATACACTGATTTTCTTTAATATTATTAATTTGAATTGAAAATTTTAAAACATGAAATTTGTTGTTTCAAAATTTTTAAATGATGTAATTTGATAATAATTATATATATACATATTATAAAATATGAAATATAAAAAAATAATATGTTTCAGTTGAAAAATATACTTGGTTAGATATCAGTAATTATAATATTTTATTTTATTTTATTAAATAGAATTGACCATGTTATTTTTGGAAAAGGAGAGAGTTTAGTTAGAAAAAAATAGAAAATGTAATGTGTTTTGACTGAAAAATAATTAATTAGTTATTGGTAATTATAATATTATTATTTTATTTTACAAATAAAAATTTTCATCATATTTTTGGAAAGGGTAGTGCAATTTTAGTTGGAAAAAATAGAAAAGATTTATATGTTTTACTTGAAAAAAATAATTAATTAAGTAAGAGTAATTAAGTAAAAATAATTGGTATTAATTAAGTAAAGTAATTAAGTAAAAACAACAAACACTTAGAGCCAATGAAAAAGTGACTTAAAACTAAAAATATAACCTAAAGTCAAAAGTTGATCAGAAGTATTTTTTTCAATTAATTTTTTTCTAATAATCTTGTTTGACAAAAGTTAATATTATTATGTTTATATATAACTCATATAAATTATTTTGTTTTTATATATTTTAATAACTTATAAATTATACAAAATAATAAAATTATTTTAATAAAACATTTTGAGTTTTAACGTTTCAATTTAAGCAAGTCTAAGTAATAAGCAAAATTTCTAAGAAAAGTAGTAGCTTGAAATGCAGTTGTACAGTTCAAATAAGTAAAGTATTTCGTGAAATGTAGTGTAAACAAGTCCTCCACAGCTATTATACCCACTTATTATATTCTTATATAATATAATATACATAAGAGAGATTTTATTCAAATATTTGGTAGTTGTAGTCCCTATACTACCGATTTAATGAGGACTTCTGGATCTTGAGTTAAATAAATGATAGCCGTTAGATCTAAAATTAAGAATATTTTATTTTCATAATCTAAACCAAAACTAAGTAGCTATTCTAAATTGAATAGATTAGTTAAGTAGGTAATCCTAAGAGTCTCACTCTGATGAAAGTCGACTCCCGAACCCTAGCTAGCCGCCTCAAAAAATTTCAGATCTACCCCATTTTCTTCATCAATTAAACCCTCTTCCTTCTCAAAAATTCACTTTTATCTTCTTTTTTCTCATTTGATAATCAAAATTTTTTTCTCCCTTCAATAAACATCCTTCATTTGTAAGGATTACCATACCCAATTTATTTGGGTGTTTTGTTTGTCCTCCAAAAGGAGTGGTTGTTTTATCCTCCTTATGGAGTGGTTAGTATGATTTTGGTATTTTTGCTTTGTTGGTTTGTGTCTTTGGCAATGATTCAATACGTGTTTCGGAGGATCTTGAAAGCTCACATCGAGACTGGGTCGGTGGTGGAAATCGCAAAAGCTCACCTTTCACAACGGAAGATTGTTAATATTACGAGGGCATCTGTCCCTTCAATTTTAGTTATTGTAACTGAAAATTCCGAACATTGAATTACAACTGAAATTAATTGTGTGAAGGTGAATTGTAATACTACTGATTTCGAAGATGGTGTAGGTCGGATTTCTTGGGAAGCCATTGTAATCTTTTTCAGTTTAAAAATAATTTTGATTCTACATGTTAAACCATCTGGAAAAAACAGCTATATATTTAGCATGTTTATTTGTTTGTCAACCTGATCGTATTACTAGTTTGGGGGTTTGTCCCGGCTGGATTAAGTGTTGTTAATGAAATGCATAATATTTTGACAAAAAAAAAAAAGAGTAGGTAATCCTAAATTGAATAGAGTACTTAATACAAAATTTGTAACTGTTTTTTCTCTTCAATTTCTTAAAAATTTTACGTGAATAATACTTTTTGAATCATCACTGAATTAAAGAATATTTCGTGAATTTTGTGTGGGTTATAAAATCGTCAAAATCTGATTTCTAGAACTCAAAGATAGAGTCAAAATAAATCAAACGAAACACGATAATTTTTTTTAGGTTTAATTCTCTCTACTAACGTATTTTAAATTTATTATTTATAACTTCAAAATTTTATTAATAACATATTTAGTATCTAATACTCATAATGTATTTTTTCAACTTTCAATGATAAATTAATATATAATATTTATATTAGTAAATTTAAGTACATTATATCAGATATAATATTTTACTTATTAGTTTCAAATATATTAACAAACACCTTGATCAAGAATTTGGGGAGAATTTTGAGACTAAGCTTGCAAAAAAGTATGTTTAATGTATGAAGTTTTGATGAAGACGAAAATAAATTCTTAGTCGTGTTTTAATTTATTATTTAATATTATATTCTCAGCTAAACTATCGATTTTCACAAAATTATTTTATAATTCGCGTTCTTACGATTTTTATAAAATAATATAATATTCTGAATTTTTAAATATGTTATTGTAATTATCAAAATATATACATGAATAAAAAAACGTATAACCTTCCCAGGTAATAAGCTATAAATAAATTTCAGGTACTATGGCGGAGCAAAATAAACGCTTTAAAATAACGGTTTTTCTACCATGTGCCCATGGGCACATGATAAAAACGGAAACTTATAATTTTAAATCATTTTGATTTGTGGTATTTATAATAGTGGTGGACCCCCCTGCATTCACAAAAACTCCAGCAATCAAATTGGCCCAATTTTATAAGTTTCCGCGCATATCATGTGGCCATTGGCCCACAATAGAAAAACCCTTAAAATAAATAACCAACGAACTGTTTAGGATGTTGAACCTAAATATAGCAGGAAGGAAACAGAAAGCTGAATTCAAGGGTAAGCAACCCCAAGTGCGGATACAGATCTTGCTGCCCAGAAAATGGATATTAATACTAACAAGTTAAGCAAAAACTATTTATCTACTCTCGATGCATGAAGATAACATTGATAAAAACAAAAGAGGAATCCATTACTCCCTCTGTCCCAGTGAGAACTCTACATCTCAACTGGGCACAAAGGTCAAGACAACATTAAAAAAATGAGTGAGTGGAGTTGAGCATGTATTAAATATTGTAAAAACAAGATTAATTAGCTGCTGCTTAACAGAGGGAGGGAAAGAGATTAAAAAAGGCCCGCCTTTATTTGCCTCCTTTTTTATATTACATGGACCACTTACAGAAACACTTTACAAACATCTACTTCTAAAATACACTGACTACAAAACACACTACTAGTAACCATATCATATTACAGCAACAATGGCAACTGATTCACTGCTTCCGGATTTGAACGAAGATCCATTTCCAGATTTAAATGAAGTTCCAGCTATGGGTCCTGCAAAAGGAAAGCGGTTAACAATTTTAGAAAAGGATCATATTATTCATGCTCTAATTTTAAACTACAACAATAAAAAGCTTCAGACCGGAACGATCAACAAAATTGCCTCTAATTATGGAGTCTCGAGGTCGGTAATTTCGAAGATGTGGAGAGAAACTCTACAAGCAATCAAAAGTGGTAACCATATTGATGTGCAAAGAAAATACAAAGGTGGCAACAAGAGTAAAGTTTTTGATCTAGAAAAGGTAAGTTCAATTCCTTTACACTTACGAACCAATATACGAACACTTGCTTGCCAACTAGATGCACCTAAATCCACGGTCCATAGATTTATTCAAAGGGGAAAAATTAAATCACATTCAAATGCCTTGAAACCTTATTTAA